>CAJNOQ010003765.1:0-19178 GCA_905250885.1 Didymodactylos carnosus
TAAATAAATTATCAGTGCGGCACCGATTTTTGCTAGTGCGGCACCCATGCGGCACTGATTTTACCAGTGCGGCACTCTTTCAGCAGAAATATATCGGCACCGGTGCGCACGGGTGCCAATCGGCACTTGCTGGGCACGGGTGCGCACCGGTGCCAACCAGTGCCAGTGACCGATGGCATGCCATGCGCACCGGTGCGCACTGGCAGTGCCGCACTGGAATTTTTTTATAGGGTAGTAATCAACCTTCAACATTTGGAACAATCATTTCTGTCTGTTTCATATGTCGGAAAAATGAACAATAACACCGAGCTTGGTAAATTCCAATAAGTTCTTGTGTTTTTTTTCAAGGTTGATTTATTTTTTCACTAATAATTAAGACATTAGGCATTTTCCTATGACTTTTTCTTTCTTTTGTCTACTCGTACTCCTACGCATACCTCGATAATAATAAATAAATGTTAGAAGCAAAGAAAAATCTTTATTTAGCATTTTTTTTTATAGAAGGCATGATGTTTTTTTCAATGTCAGTGCCGAGTAGAAACAGATGGTAACAATAGTTAAAACTCATCTAAATAAAATCAATGATAATAAGCAACAAACTCAAAACAACTTATTTAATATTAGAATTGATGAAAGAAATGAAATTATTTCGTTAAATACTAGTTTTCTCTTAGATCTTAAATGTTTATGCTAATAGAATCACTTCATTACGATTGCTATAAGCTGACAATATTAGATCATGTCGAGTTTTGAGCAGTGATTTATCTAGTGTGTAGGCCGGGTAGGCGGCGTCCACCCGAATTTTCGATTCGCCCTCCCGAAAATCAATAGGTGATTTCGTTTTAGGAACAGTTTTTTTAGCCAACAGCCCTTCCAAAAATTTCAACCGCCCACCCGAAAAACAAAACCTAGATAAAACACTGGTTTTGAGGAATCATGATTCTCACTACGATACCTAAAACAGTGGCGTAACTACAGAGGGAGGAGCATTAGGCCATAGCTCAATGCGATTTGAGCCTTGGCCCAATAAGATTTTGAACTAGCTGAAAATTTGAAAAAAGGTTTTTTTGAATCAGTCTTTTCTCGCAATATCATAGTTTGGCTCAGCCGTTTTTTCTCCAACGAATAGAGTTGGTCCAATGTGAAAAAAATCCTAGTTACATCACTGACCTAAAAAGAGAATTATAATAAATTAGTCTACTGCATCCAGTTCTTCAAGCTAACTCCTCCTCACAATTTGTAATTAGATCTCTTCGTCATTTCACAAACATGAGTCGATTTCTGTTTATATTTTTAATTCATTTTTACACTAACGAATAAACATAAAACAAGAAAAGAAAACAAATATAATTTAAAATACGAGATCCAAAAACAAACCACAACAGTAATAATAAAGGATAAACAAGAACGAAGAAAAATTTAGTTCGGCGTTTTTTCTATGGTGATATATAGAACATTCTTTCTTCTAGATAAATTGTAAAAAATGTTAAAACTAAATTATCGTTCCATCGCCGCTTTCGTCTTTAAGAACCACTAAAAAAGAGAAACAAAGGCAGTTTTTAGACATATTTCACCAAAGAAAGTCTGCTAGAGTAGAAGAAGAAATTTCACATTTTCGGCTTTTGCATCGCATTTATTCTATCAATCTTACTGGGGTGACAGTTTCCACTAGAAAGTCTTGTATCTAAACCCTTTTTTAGGCGATTAAAACTAAAGACTAAACGATCAAATTAACAACGCAAACAGAAAGAACATTATGAATATAACCGTTAAAGGCATAACACAAATTTCATTTATACGAACTATTGAATAGAACCCATGAACTTACATCCATGAGACAAACGTATTTAATTTTTGATTGAATTGCCCGAAAATAAATGCGTAAGAGTTTTAAGTCCTTGTTCTATACAACGTGCGATACTTGTATTCGTTTCTTCACTGCTCTTTCCGTGCGGCGTACATCTGTTAGACAAACGAAGGGTCCGTTTTCTATGTACATGTAGCTAAGGGTGAATAAATTTAGGTTAAAGTCATGTAATATCTAAAACTTAATGATACAATAAAGCTAAAATTTTTAATGTTTTCCTAAGAATCATCTTCCATTTACAATTTTTAATAAAAGTATGTTGTCATTAGATAAAATAGTCACTTCAAAAACAATTCTTAACCGATTGCCGAAGACAAGGAAGAAAAACGCTCAAAAAGTAAGCCATAGGGAATATAATAAAAGTTTACAATAGTGTATGATACCACTCATGTTCTAACGTCATGTGCGTCAAGTAAACAGGAAACGAAAGAAGTATTATCTAACCACAGAGAGCGTACTCCAAACCGATCTCATTTTTCGGACATAGAACGAAGAGTACCTAAGTCTCACATCACTTAAAATACTTACACAATAATGTTATTGATTGGTATATGAATTAATTTAACAAAAAAGCCAATAAATCCCATAATAGCAAATCCACTAAAATATAAAAAAATAAATATGAACAATCACTTTAGAATTTTCAGCAAAGCTCGCTTACATTGCTGTTGCCATTGCAATCTTTTGGAATTCTAAAAATGAAAACAATAGTGTTAGTTTTTGTTAACTATAGAAAAATAAATTCCAAGTATTTTACCTTTTCGATCCGGTTTTGTACATTTTTTAACAAGACGATAGGAATCTTTGAGAAATTGTTTACACGGTTCAGTAAATTGCTGGACTTGATCCATAACTAGCTAATCTTGTCAACTGTAAAAGATCTTTAATAGAAGAAAAAATAAAAATGACTATTTTGGCGTAAAATATTCAATCAGATTCTTCTTACACTACACTGTTTGATACTGAGATGGGGAGACTAGAGCTTAGCTGTGCTGTAAAAGGCTGGTCGACTGAGTGAAGAGATTTTTTTATAATATTGACACGTGGATGGTATTTGTGGGGATCACGACTGTGATAAAGTCACACGTGACTATCAATTAAGTGATTAGTATCTTTGCTCTCTACACTAAATATGATGGTTAGTCACTAATTATATCTTTGAATAACATACACTTGTGCAACATCAGTTGTGTAGTGCAAGTACTGTTAAGTATTATGTGACTACCAACTAACTGATAGAGGCAAACAGCAGAATTTTTAAAAATAAATAAGTCTCCTTTGAAATCGACATATTTTCAAAGTATAACACATACCTTTAACAAAAACCAAATAAGATTGTCTTTGGTCGCGTTTGCAAGTAAGATTTAGAGTATCCTATTACGAAAAGCGAGAGACTATTGTACTATACGACATTCGAATCAGCGTGACACTCGAACCAATCAGTACACAAGACAATACAGACGTTGTATGATGACGTTCAAGTGCTTGAATGCGTCAAGGGTAAAATAAATATATTCTAACATACCTCATTAGAAAATATTCGGAAGAATACAAGTCACAGAAGGAATATGACCTTTTTTTGATAGAATGCCACTCAAAGATTGGTATATGGACGGCGTAAATACTGTTTCCATAGGAACCAATGCCGTTATGACTAATATTTCTAGTTTTCATGTTCGTTACTAGTTTCTGTTATAGAAATGCGGTTTGCTGATGAATATGCGTTTTGCTGAAAGTAAATATTACAACAAAAATTTTAACTCTTTGCTAGTAATGTTTTTCAATGATAATCAAAGAAAAACATCTACGTAAAAGGGCGTACCTGGGTGTAACTTTTTGTAAGCAAGATCTTTATTGCAGAGTTCATGAAGATTATGTTATACACTGTTCTTTTCTTGAAACTCATGTAATCTAACTTTCAAGTAATCTAGGAAAGGACAGGTGATCCTCTAAATTGTCGCAGGTTAGAAATTACAAATACATTGTGAGCTGCAGATTTTCTCGTATTACGACAATTGATTGGCTGATAGATAGATTCAACGACTGCAGTCGTTCACCGTCACTCTAAAAGGAAATTTAACTCTTTATCCGCCTTATGCTGGCGTTTAAACTACTGATAGTTAGCGTTGATCTTTAATAAATTGCAAACGTCGATAAATCTAGAACACATCGGGAATCTTCATAGTGTCACTGCAGATTGCAAAATAGGAGCCTTTTAGCTACTAGCGCTATTTTGAAATCATTTCCTGGAGCTAAACGGCCTTTTTTTCTGAAAAATGATGTTTTCTTGAGACATTGATAGTTATACATTGTTATTTACCGTATAAGATATTAACGCAAAGGATCAGTCAGATAAAATCTACTCATAGCTTTCTTTCCCTTTTTTGTATGTTTTCAAACTGATGAGCTAACTACTACTAGAAATGGCTTATTTGTTGTATATTGATTGATAAATCACAATGAAGAACTTGAAAATATTTTTTATTTAATCAATTCGTATATTTCTCCTCGTCACATATTTATAAATACATAAGGAATACAAGGCTAGTTTGTTCAATGTCAACAATATCAACTGAATAAAAATGTAGAATAATCATACTATAGTAAATAACATTTGATCCAAAACTTTTTCTTGCCTGCCTTCTCTAGTAATAGTAGCATTTTGCTGTTTGTACTTACAAACAACAATTTTCTTTACTATTATATCATCAAATATCAGTCGAATTTTTCAGTATTAAAGAGTTGCACTTTTGTTGACTATTTCTGCATAATATTTCAACATGTTATCATCATATTGTACACAAAACTGAAGCAACGAATGAAAATTTCTGTTTCAATATCAATTACTTTGCGTCTCAGTGGTCACGGAAAAAAATCTTGTTTACCACGTGACATAATCTTTGCAAAGATATCTCAATCGTTAATTATTTTCTTTCAATTTCAACTCGAAACTTAGCACTTGAAATAGCCTAGAATGAAAAAACACTTAGTCTATCACTCGGAGAGAAAAGTATAATTTATTTAGTCTATTATCTGCAACCGAATATTCCTTTTCCATAAGAGCGGTGTTTCTAATGAGACGTTGTTTTGAATCCCAAAGTGACACTCTTCATTGGCTAATGCAATGAGATCAGTCAACATAGTGAAATTAGTGCAGTTCAGAAGAAAAAGCAAAGTAGAAATCCTAAGAAACAAAGTGATTAGCAAAGTCGATTTCTCTATTTCCAGTATTGCAATATATAATACTTACGCATACTTTTGAGTGTGGGTTCAGTTCAACAAGGAGAAAAAAAAATGCAGAATTTGTTGATTATCATCAATACCTAACCAGAGTTTCCAATTATTCTTAGGAATGGGAGAGGCTAAAAATTTTACTTCGCAAAAAGTGGCTGACGAAAAAACGTTTTCGAAATTTTTAGCAGAAAGTTGTGGATGGAAAAACGTCAAAGATTTTGCCAGAAAGTCTACAAACTTTTTAAGGGCCAGCACTCGTCTGTCTCCCTTGATCGAGAACCCTGTACCTAACTAAAGAGTTTGGTAAGTTTGTTCAAATTCTTCACATGAGCCATACTATTCGGATGACAGACACCCGTTTCTGTTCATATATCATCAAATATCCGCTTTTGTTAAACATTTTGTCTTTGAGTGTTGAATGGGCTTGACCCCTACTTAACTTTAGTAAATAACACGTACGGATTCTATGTGATTGTAAATGTATTTTCAGCAAGTTATTTTACCAGTGAACGTTTTTAGTGAAAGTACCGGTGCAGCAGAAAACTGACAGAATCGAACTTTGTTGTTGGTTTCAAGTTTTTCTGAGTTTAAACACTTTGCAAGTTACCGATGCAATTTAGTTTTCTATTCTTCTTTCTTGATATCAGCGACAATACCTTTTATATGTTCCCTATTGACTGTTCCGGTATTAAAACTGGGTAGATTTTTTGGGATGCATTCGATACCATGAAACAACACTTTAACTACTTCAAACAACAAAATTATTTTTATTTTTATTTTTGTCAGTGTTATTGTTATTCACATGTGAAGACTTCTTTGCTATTTATTTTACATACAAAATAAAACTTAACAAAAAAACAAATGACACAGCCTAGAAGACTGTACAAATATTTGGAGATACAAATATTCTTTAGTTACTACTGGAAAATAATCAATACAATTTTGTTAATTAGTTTCAGGTGTTGCACAGAAGATTTTTAATGAACATTTGAATATAGCTATCACGTTCTTCTTTTGTACTTTATTTCAACTTTGTTATGCATAGGTTATTATTCGGTCTTTTCACTCCGTCAAAAACGTCATTCCGATATTTTTTTCACTATTTTCGTTCTTTTATATCTTTCGAACGGTAGAATGCCAGGAGTTCGCGACTGTCTCGCTTAGTAGTGAACAGTGAGTTTAACAAAATGTGGCGTGTCAGAGTTTTCAAACGTTCTTTATTTATTTATTTATTCTCGATAGCAAAGAGAAGGGGCGTAGACAAAAGCCGGCAGCTTATAAACGCCTATCCCATGGCACACAAATACATACACAAAGAGAAAGAAGAAAAAGAGAGAGAGGGAAGACACGAATTACTAATTCTTAGAGGAACTGTTGTGTTTTAGAAACAAACAAATTGAAGGAAGAAAGTGTCACACCATCAGGCGCTAAGCTGTTCCAGTCTTTCATTGTCCAAATTAAGAAACTATGACTCATGACCGATGTAGAAAAATTAGGTACTTCAATTTGAAATAAGTACTTGTGAGGAGAATGCTTATTGTTGAAAAAGAAATAAACGGAAATCGGGTCAACGCTGTACATCCCATCAACGTTTTCCAGAAATATTTCCATCGGGCAATTTTTCTCCATTTCGTCAAGCATTCAAGTGGGGAATTTTCTGAAAATTCTGAAGAAAGACGTTGAACTGAATTTAAGGGCGCTAAATGAGTAGAATATGAGCTATCATAGACAATTGCTGCATACTCAAAGGCAGGTCTAACACCAGTCTTACAGAGATGTTTTTTCAATTTGACGGGGGGATGTCGAAAAGTCCGACGTATCACGCTCAACATTCGCCTACATAGGAACTTTTTCAATTTGACCAGCCCATTTTAGGTCATGAAAAATGTAGAGCTCAAGCAACTTGATCTCCTGGTTTAGTTTATATCAACACAACGGAGACAAATTGTTCAAAAAAAGAAATTTCTTTTTAGAATAGTGTTGAATATTTTTCGCAATATCTGTATAATCAAGAGCGTTTGGAAGCGCTGAGATGTCTCATCTTGATAAGCACACTGTTCACCACTAAGCGAGACAATCGCGAACTCCTAACGTTCTACTGTTCGAAAAGATATAAAAGAAAGAAAATAGTAAAAAAAATATCGAAATCAGATTTTTGATCGAATTATGTGAAATGGCCCTATTAATGACTTTACCAAAATGTGTCGCACCTCATCAAAAATACGTCTGATAGATAAATATGAGAATATTCAAAGCAGAAAATTATTTTTTTCCCTTAAAAGTAACATTTTTTATAGAAGAAAATGGCAACAGATAACATTCTTCCGCCAGTAGGTGATAGTATACAACAACGACAATTATCTAAATCTAAGAAACGTAATACAATTATATGTCGAAGTAAAGAGACAACAGCAACTACAGTAACAACAAAATTATCGTTTACTAAAGATTCATCTCTACTATCAAAATCAAGCATTTTTCCTTCGACTGGTATGTATACATCTAAATTTTCAATAAAACTCGTCTAAAATAGTATATTTACTAAGTAAATAGTATATTACTAAAATAGTATATTAATTATATTTGTAGAACGCGAATCAAAATCACCACAATTAGCTCGAAGTAGACAAAAACAACAACAAGCACCGAGACGTGAACGTACAGCAGCTAGTCTACAACCAAATAATCGTTTACCAATGTTATATTCAATAAGTCAGGAAATTAGACGTGTACCAGATGAACAAAGAAAACAGGTAATAAAGTACTCCTATTTGACAAAGTACTTCGCTGTATTATTTTTCGTGGCTTTAGATATACGCATTAAATCGTCTGATGCGTAAACTAGAACAAGAGAGATTTCAAAACTTTTGTCGACTCAATGGTATACCCGTAGAAGAAGGCGATGAGATCGCGCTAGCACCACCAGCACCTGTCATTGAAATAGAAAAAGTTGAATGATATAATTATTGACGTAACATTATAACGAATAATATGATGATACTTTGCAACAATTGGCTCTCAAATCAAATATATGCTAGTAATAGATTATTAAAGTGTAAAAAATTCGACAATAATACAATGTCATAAATAATTCAAAAATGATAAATTCAGAATGCTGATAAAAAAATTATTTTCTTCAATGAATTTAGCTCTCGTCTCAATATATTTTTCAATTACTACTGTGTATTTTTACTCGTAAGTTTTCGAAAATATTTTTTATGTTAACTGATAAAATAATTAGAAATAATCTTATTTATATTATACTATGGTCTTTCAAGTTTACATAGTTCGATATTTAGTATAGAAAAGTTACGTATTTAATGTACAAGAAATTTCACTATATTTATGAGAAAATTTGATCACTCATTTTCGATCAATTATTTATAATCTATTTCTATTCATCTTACTAGTAAAATTGTTAACATGAATATACTTCATGTTCTTTTGAAGTAACAATAGTGATATGGATAACTAGTTTAATTTGTCTTTTTCTTATTTTCAAAACGAGTTGCATCGAGTTTGCCTTGAATGTAACTGGTTATGATCATATTTTTCTATCAAATCAAGATCTTCTCTTAATTGTATTAATAAATCACTAGAATCTTTATTTCTAATTTCTTTTAGTTCAACAAGTTCTCATTAAAAAGTTTTTAAATAAAATGTTCTTTACTGGATGTGAACATTGTTCGAAATCATTTTGCACAGAAAAATGTCGAAAACACAAAAATTTTCATCGTAAAATATTTATCCAAAACAAGGAAACATACAAACGTATGCGTTCTCTTAAATCCAAACATTTAATCATATTTGATAAAACACGGTTCAAATTTAATTCAATTTTCTAAATATTTTGTAAATATGAAATATTCTTAGAACAGATATTTTTTTTCAGAGATTAAAGTAAAGCCAATAGGTATGTGATAGGTTGCACTTGATATTGAAATATAAATAGTAAATTGTACAAAGCGAACTATTTCTTTCACTCATACACTTTTCTAAACATGTACAGTCATACTATGAAGACTACTTAGAAACATAATGCATGCCATACTTACATACTGTTCATTCAAGGAGGAAACAGCTGATTGAAATCAGCCCAAAAGCAATTGATTTTCAGTAATCCTCTACGATTTCTAATGACTTTCAGTCATTTTCAGTGGCTTTTCATTTGGTGAAAATCAGTAAAAATCGGAAAAACCCAAAAATCAGCTGTTTTCCCCTTGCATTCATTATATAATGAGAAAACTCAAATGTAATATTTATTTCACAACAACTACATGAGTTTTTTTCGTGTTGACAATATGACATTGAGAGAAATAAAAGAACAACAGCAACAATAACAAAAAAATAAATAAATAAATAAGTAAATTAAAACGGTCACTGTTTGTTTATACAATAAAACGAGAGAAAATAAAAACATACTCGCGCACATCCCACATCTACACAGTAGGGAAAAAAATAAATAAATTTAGTCGGTATTTTTTTTTTTTTTGATTAAGAAGAAACAAGGAGTGAAACAGGAATGTGTATGACTGTATGTGAATATTGCACATAAAAAAACAACAATAACAACAATAATTAAAAAGAAAAGAATGTCTATAAATCCCAACTAAATAAATGATGTTTAATTAACATATCTGTTACACTAGAACAAACGTCAAGTTGTTTATAACCCATAGGTAATTCATAATCTTGTTGTAATGTAAATGAAAATTGTTGTAATACACGTAGATCACATTTAATTTGAACCTAAACAAGAAGAATAAATAGAAATAAATATTATTAATAAAATTTTATTTACTTACCCAACATGGTGATCTTAAAAATGAATAGGGTAAATACCATTTATTAATGATTTGTGTACATGAACATAATGTTTCTAACCATAAATGTAAAACTTGTTCATTTAATCCAAGACAAATGAATGAACGAAATTTAACATCCATTTGTGCATGAGCCAAATTATGTGTATAATTTATTGATCTAATAGATCGACATAATAATTCTTCTGGTGTTAATATTCGTCCATCTTCATCGAGACGATAGGTTTTACACAATATTAATCGAGCATAAACACTATCAAAATCTTTATTAATGGTATACAAAGCTGCTTCTTCAATAAATAACCATGGATGACATATACCACCTAGAAAAACAGAAGATTAATAAAAGAAAAAGACAAAAATTGACGAAGAGTTATTATACGAGATAATACGGAATTAGTCAAAGTTATTCTGACCCAAAAAGTGACCCAAAAAGTTCTACTACTATTACATGCGCAACTAAGGTGTGCGAAGTTTGAAAATTCAGCAGGTCTTTATTTTTTTTGTACATGATTGAATAGAATGCATCAAGCTGATTCAGAAAATATGTGTTTTAAGGTTTTAATTTTTGAAATTGAAAATAATTGAAGGGTCTAACTTTTCAAAAATACCCTTCAGTCGCAAAAACACTCAAATTTTTTTCTTTTTCCTTCTTCAAACATTTTGAAAGTGTTTTTTTTTCAGATTCAGCATGAAAAACTGATATGTTTAAGCGAGGCTGAACTGAAATATTAAACGAGCTTTCAAAGTACAAATCGCTTTTATTTATTTTGTTTTGTCACTGAGAAAATTCATTTTTCCTAGATAAGGGTCAAAAAAATCGTAATTTTGCCTGTAATTCTCAATTGTCTCCATCAGAATTCATCTTTTATGGAATACAAATACCATATTCGGTATTAGTGTCAAAAACTGAGTCCAATGATATACTTTTATTTCTATCTGACTATTTTAAGTTTTCTTGAATTTTTACGTCGAAAAATCACTAAGATTTTCACTCAAACATGAAACTCAACAAAAAAAACATGAAATACAGATCATTCGACTCAGTCTTGGATGCTGATTTGGATTATGATATTTGTATTCCATAAAAGATGAGCTCTAATGGAGACAATTGAAAATTACAGGCAAAGTTACGATTTTTTTGATTCCTCCAAAATGAATTTTCTCAGTGACAAAACAAAATAAATAAAAGCGATTTGTACTTTGAAAGCTCGTTTAATGGCAGTTCTAATGAAGCAAAATACTCGGCTTCGTCTCTTCACAACAAAAACTAAATAGGTTTAAAAAATTGTTTATGAACTTTTTACAGGGAGAGTCCAAGATATCCATATTGGATAGACCTTTGACTTTTCAAACATTAAAACGTGTATTTTCTGAGTCAGTTCGATGCGTTCTATCCAACCATGTTTAAAAAAATGTAAAACTAAAATCTGGTGAATGTTCGAATTTCCAGCACGTGATAATTAATAGCAGCATGTATCTTACTTACGTATACTCAAATAACTTCGTCCAATTTGATGATCCGTGTGATTGAATATAATCTATAATTTTTAAAGGTGAAACCCTAACACGGATATAATATTTCCAACTTCCACATAAGAACAAAAAAAGGTCAGGAACTGCAGCGATTGACGGATTACTTTCGTTTGTCCTGCTCGTCCCAACACCCAAATATTAGAAACTTAGCATTATCTTACCAAGTACGGCTGATGATTTTCTTAATCCATGTTCAAACAATTGTTTAATATTTGTTGCCAATTTTCCTCTCACTAAATCTGATATCGTTTCATCAACACTATCATCACCAGCTAATGAATAGGATTTTGATCGTTCATCAACCAATTGTACAAATTTTCCTGGAAACCAACCTTGTTTACCATTTAATTCACCAATCCAACAGTGTTCATCATTCATCGATAATATTTTAATAATATCATTTTTTTTAAAACCTAATTCATTTGAATCTTGACATTCAAAATCTAGTAGTGCTTTTGCTCGTTTACATTTTTGTAATGAAATATTTGCATAATGTTCATGATCTTTAACGTGTGACTCAATGGAATAATCAACATTTAAATCAAAAGTCGAAGAATTTGTGTTATCATTATCTTTAAAATGTTTAGCAATTTTTAAAATGGAATCTCGAAGATTTACTAACATTTCGGTTTGTTGAATATTACGTTCAGCTAACGATTGAATTGAATGAGTTTGAGATGTTGTAAAACGTCTAAAAGATAATTTAACATGTAACTGTCTTCTTTATAAAAGAGAAAACATGACATCGACACTTATTACTCAATAAAACATTTTTTACCTGTATAAACCTCGTAAACCATGCCGTCGTTGTAAAATATCTTTGGGTAAATTTGTAACTTGTGCATTTGGATTAATCGTAAAACCTTCAGCTGACATTAATTCGGCCATCAATTTTTTTCTATACGTATCAATTTGTTGTTGTGTTAAACCATGAGATGTTTGTATAAATGTTCGTTGATCAAATTCAAACAGTGATGGTAATTCACATAAAAAATTAAATATTTGTGCACTATTATCTAATTTTAATAAAATAGGTTCATGTTGTTTAAGTAATGTAAGACCAATTTGAAATAGAACAATACTACCATTCAAAAAAAAATAATCCCATATCCTTAGAGTAAGACGAATATGAAATACATTGGAATATAATGTAAGAAACCATTGAAAACAGATAAGTGTTAAATCAATATCATGTTTAAGAAATAATTCGTTAATTTGTGGAAGATAAATTTGAATTAAATAACGAAATACACGAATATCAACTTGAACACCGAAGAGTGAAACCGAATAATATTGACCGGGTAATAGATCTTCAACAAGTGTACACATCATCCAAAATGTATCTTCTTCTTCATAAAATAATAACAATGTGCCACAAATAACACCTGTACCTTGACAATAACCAATATCTACACACACACACAGACTACATTAAATATTGTTAAAAAGAAGATAATTTTTTGTCTTACCTGGAAATAGCCATGCAATTGCTCGCAATATTCTTCTCAATCTTGATATTCCACTTGAATTCATTTTCATAAAACACACATTTGTAGGTAATGTCCTCAACAAATCTTTTTCAATTTGTTTCGAATACAATTGTTGATCATTATTACAATGTTTAAGAATATCTGAATAACTTAATTTAGTCGAATGTTTTTTTTTCAAACATCCACTTAGACACATCCACAACAGAGGTCGTTGAGAATGTGGTATGCCCATTGGAGATTCGGATAAGAGTTTAAGAAATTTATCATCTTGTTTAATTTGCTTTGGTTCAATTTGAAGCAGTTGCTGTTCTGTAATACCATTGACAACATCTAAAAAATAGAATATTTGTTAATTTTCACTATGATTTTTACCTCATTGTGTACTTCTAACCTAGATGATACGTCGAATCTAGAAAACTTAACCATTTTAATTTTTGTTGTTCATTTTCAATATAAGGTATATATTCCCGACGTTCTTGCTGATGTTCTTCATCTCCACTTTCTTCATCATACGATTCAATTCGAAATCCAAATTCATCATACTCGACTGTTTCATCTTCGAGTGGCGTTTTACGTAACAAATGTTGTGGCACCAATGATGGAACTAATGCTGAGAAAGCAATATTGGCACTAGGTGTTACATGTGTGTTGTCATCGTCGTTGTTAGTTTTACTACCGTTTGTAACATTTTGTAGGCCAACCGCGGAATGTGAATAATAACTATCCTTTTCACAATAATGTGAAAAAGCATGAGAATTGTGATGAGATGAGTTGTTCAATGAGGAAGGTGAAAATGTAGAAGAATATGAATTTGAAAGATTTAACATTTTAACATTATACTCTAAGGGAGAACAGACACAAATAATTAATCTAAAATAATATAAATGTGAAACTCGACTTGAATAATTATATTTAGTTAATTTTACAACCGCTTTGTAGTTACTAGAGACTCAGACAGAATTCATTTATGAAAGAATCAAAAGAAAGTACCACGACCGGTTTCGACCTTTCTCAAGGGCCTTATCAGATGGTTTCCTTCGAGAAAGACAGAGCTAAGGCATGACAAGCAACACAACTCCGTCCACACCGTATGAGGGTGTTACTATTCCATGTTCTTATCGAACAAAGAACGATAACTTTCACACGACAAGAGTGAAGCACGATATCACTGTACAATGCACATGTTCTGCTTCTCTACATTAAGTATTTCTTTTCATTCTATCAGAAACGATTCATCGTTTTAAACTTAAACTGTATCTAGTAACTTTCACGCAACAATCATTGAGACAAATGTGAAAAGCACCATACTTATGGTTCAATCGTGGGAAGTGGTCACCCATCCTCTCACTAGTCAAGCTCGTTTACAGTGGAGAAAGACAGAATTAGTCCCAATTCTCCGATGAAACCACCTGACGAGACCCTTGAGAAAGATCGAAACCGGTCGTGGTATCTTCTTTTGATTCTTTCAGAAATGAATTCTGTCTGAGAATTCTGTCTGAGTCGAAGACATAATTAGACAACAAACGAGAATATTATCAATTAATCCGGAACGCTCACCTAGTACCGTTTTTCTTTCTAAAGTTCGGCATTAGTTATCGGCTTCATTATGTATCCAACAGTAATCATGTCAATGTGAAGTTCATTTAGAGCTGAGAGAAAGTGCTTTTTCATGTTCAGCACACTTGATAAAATCCAGAATATTCTCTATTTTTGGCGAGAGTTATTATTATATCAAATTTTAGAAAAATTTTAATGGTATTTCGCCCTGAAGATTTTTTCTCGCCATTTTGTTTGAAAAAGTTTCCTGAACTTTTGGCGGTACACTTTGCTAAAAATAGAAAATCTTGTGGCTTTTATCAAGCGGGCTGAATACGAAAAAAGCACTTTTTCACGACTCTAGATGAACTTTATTTTTCTGTAGGTGATATATTTTGCAAAGATTTCGATACGTATAAATGTACAGTCGTTTCATTTTCTAAATTCAACCAAACTATTAACGTTAATAACAGTTTACGTATTCACGAGCATGTCAAGAACGTCTTGAAAATGAGACTGAATTGAATGAATGAAAAAGACTATCTCAGAGTACAAGTTGAAAATCTAGTTTCAAAGGAAAAGTCGATTCATCCAGTGCCTTCTTATCCTATGTGCTAATTGTGCTATAGCACAGGGGCCCAATCGAACGGCTTAAGCCTTGCATTTTGTTATTATTAAAAAAAATACAAATTGGTGTGTTGAAAACGTTAATGATCAGCACAGGGGTCACAAATTTCTTAAAAACGGTTCTGGATTCATCTTAATTATTGTTTGTATATATTATTTTTTTTTTCAATTCTTATGTGCTTTTATTCAACTACTACCTATTATTCATTGCTCCATCTTCCAAACCAATGAAAATGGGAGAGTAACTTGTTTGCATCAGTGAACCGGTTGTCACTAAAAACAGGGAAAAAAAGGAAAGGAAAGTCATTGTCTACGACGAAGACACATTGTCCTAGGCAATGATCTTTCCTTTCCTTTAGGGATCATGAGTGAACCTGTTGTAAACAAGCTCCTGCCCTCTAATCGGTTTCAAAGGATAAGTTTATCTTTCTGATCAAAATATTCTACTTGACTACTGGCTTAAATGTATCTTTTGACAATTCTTAACTAATAATATTGATAACTACCAAGACTATTTCGATCGGCTCTTACGCGATTTAAGTTATTCAATTTATCGCTTGATCACCGATCACTGAGACGAGGTAATTCAACAAAAATGTATTCAGTGTCTGAATGTCAAAGAGATCTATATGCCCAATCGTTTTTAATTAGAACAGTGAAAGGGTGCAAAGCACTACCAAATTCATTCATACTCTCTCCAACAGTAAGATCATTTGCCATCAATCTAGAACAGTATTTATTACTTTAATATTATATCTTTTCTAACTCTTTCTTTGTTGTCGATGTCACTTTTAGGCCCATCTTCTTTCATTTCTTTCTCCTTAATTAATTTCACTTTGTTGCTTCTTGTTCCTTTTTTTCATTTGTTTACTTATTTTTATAGCTGGCGTAACAAGTTACATATTTATATGTAACTTCCATCATATCCGATACTCAAGCACTTTTCATTTAATGGTAACATGTGATTGATTTTGACAAATAATTGGAATGAAGTGAAATACGGTCGATTATGCATCGTAGACTGATTCAATCTAAAGATTTCTGTTCGGTTTACCGATAAATACAGCAATGCTTAACCAATCATTTTTCAATAAACGTTAGCTCATACTTCTGCCCTAATTTGAAGCGATTGGTAACTTTCTATTACAAAACCCAGCAGTTAACTTGAAATACATCCCTGAACTTTACGTGAGCCAGATGAACTAAGCGCAAGACGTAAGGCAAAACTATACTGTGAAAGGAGCATTACCTACTATTTCGCAATTAACTTCATCATGAGAACTGAACAGCGCCATCTTTAGTCCGTATCAAGATCTGTCAGCTCTATTGGGTTCGTGCCCTAAACAAAACTGCTTTCGAATACATATCGACGAATTTGTGTACACCCATGTTAAGTGCATAACTCATGTGATTCTTTCGACCAATCAAGGAAACTCATTTATTCTTTTCTCCACTTTCTTTGCACCATCAAACTCGTCATTGTTATTGCCTCATTGTCGTCATATTGGTCATTTACCATGTTTATAGTTGTTTAGTCTGATCTATTCGTTATTTTTCATTTCTTATGATCAGGTGGCATCACATTTTCAGTCATTTTGTACAGCCACTCCATTGTGGTTTTGTCTGCTATTTTACTTATAACGAGGATGTTGCACTGTCACTCTAATCTGACTAGTTTCGGTTTTCTTTCAGATCTTCGACCTCGGTTTGTGATTTGTCTGGCATTTTATATCGAGAAAGTTGTTTATTTCTAGCGCAACAATTGTCTTTTCAAGCGTATGTGAATTGGATGAGTGATATCGATGAACACCTCCGATTCTAAAATAGCTGAATTTTACTCTAACTAACGGTGTGCTTGATGGTTGCATTTTGTAGTCAACCAAAACTCGGTGTTTGGTTTTGACATTAACTGAGATTCTTCTACATAACATTCAAAGCATTAAAATATACCAGTTTTCAAAATTAGCCCACGTATAAATCTATTCTAACGTCAGGATAGAATACGGATTGAAACAAAATTGATGGATAAGTTCTGAATAATAAGATTAACAAAACTATCATTCGCAGCTTCGCTCAGTCATTCTCCTGTATTTTTTTTAGAGAATAAAATGGCTAGCTCTGGAACAGCGCCAATGGCAACGGACGATGCTCCTACTACTCAATCATCTACAGATTCGGCCACAGGTTCACGAAAACGTTTCGAGGTTAAGAAATGGAATGCTGTTACACTGTGGGCGTGGGATATTGTCGTTGATAATTGCGCCATATGTCGTAATCATATTATGGATTTATGTATTGAATGTCAAGCAAATCAAGCGGCGGCGACCAGCGAAGAATGTACAGTTGCATGGGGTGTTTGTAATCATGCTTTTCATTTCCATTGTATATCACGATGGCTGAAAACACGTCAAGTCTGTCCATTAGACAACCGGGAATGGGAATTTCAAAAGTATGGACGGTAGAGCAATGGGTGCATTTCAAACGAAACATAACTTTTTTCTCCCTTTGTCTGTTCATTTGTATTTCTTTCGCCCAAGCGAATAGGGGAGACGACGACGCTCAGTTGTTGTTATGCGCGTTTTTTCCATGACAACAAGAGACTTTTCGATTTCGGCTTTGCTCTTCTTTTTATTTTCTCTTCTGTATTCATGAACTAGTTTAACCATGAAGAAAAAGAACAGGAAAATCTGAGATCTTAACGAGTTTCCTCAGGCGAAAAGCTGAGTTGGCCAAAGCCTGTATCACAAGTACATCATGAGATTAAGGATATAAAGAAAATCAGACTCATCCGGTCGTGCAGGGAATGTGACTTATGAGATTTCTGTCGTAGTTTTAGTACCGCTTTGTAGTTACTAGAGACTCAGACAGAATTCATTTATGAAAGCATCAAAAGAAAGTACCACGATCGATTTCAACCTTTCTCAAGGATCTCAGCAGGTGGTTTCCTTCGAGAAAGACAGAGTTAAGGCACGACAAGCAACAAAACTTATAATACAACAGAAATCTCATATGAGACTACAAAATAAATGATTTTAAACTAAATAATATCACAAAGGATATTATTATTTAACCGCTATGCAATATGGACAGATTAAGACAAAGACAAAACGTTTAACGTGATTACCCATGTCGTTATTTGTCACAAGAGATGGACAAGTCCGAAAAAACAGTATTTCGTGTGAAATAAACTAGGATATGGTCACTTTGGAAACTCCTTGGGCAAAACTAATTCTTTGATTCTAAGATTTGATTTCGCCTTTTGTTTTGAATCTTTTATAGCATCCGTAAAAAAGCTGAAAACCCGTTTTTTTGTAGCGCCTCCTAGGAGTACACGAAGGATGACGTGCAGTATTGTACGTCAAAACGCTCCCGGACGGGCGATCCCAGAAGTAGGATATAACTAACTTGTCACAGTTATTGTATGAGTTGACAGCATCCAGGTTCGAGACAAGTACATTGTAGTATGTGACAAATATAATCACCAAAACGATCATGGATCAAGCAACGATGTTTAGATCAAGTACCACTATGACTGTATTAGAGATGTGCACGGGTACCATTTTCATACCCGTACAGATGAAGCCTCTAGATATTAATTTTCGACTTGAACGACACGCCATTAGAAAGAGCGCTGCTTAATCTATCTCTAGTGTAAATATCTTATTGGGTTAAGGTTTCTAGGTGTACCTTTGACACTCAACAAGTCGGAGACGGAAAAATCCTTTCGTTATTGGAAATTTCAGGGCCGAACCGTTGCCCAATCAGTTTGATTCTTACATATTAAACAAACATATAAATTGCATTCATAGTTCATCAAAAATGCTTCCCTGTGAAACGGCGGCCAAAACAAAAAATAGGTCGAAACCCATTTTTTCAGAGGTTTTGACTCTCAGCTGCCATGAGAAGGGCCTGTCATGGTCTGAATGACTTTATCTATATGTAATTCACTGTGCTTTGTCCAAATAAATAAGAATTCAAACTGATTGGGCAACGGTTCGGCCCTGAAATTTCCAATAACGAAAGGATTTTTCCGTCTCCGACTTGTTGAGTGTCAAAGGTACACCT
>CAJNOQ010003766.1:0-19178 GCA_905250885.1 Didymodactylos carnosus
AGCGCAGTCTGCTGTACACTAATAAATTGTTTTATTTAGATCTCCAACATCTACTATTAATCATCATTAACGATCACTAGCACTTATTACTTATTTCCATTACTTATTATTATTTTTAAGACTTAGAACAATCAAAAAACTCGTTCGGATGGGGAACAGGATATTGTAGGTGAACTCACTCTCATACTGCCTCTCCCCACTATACACACACTTCCTATGAAACAGACAAATTTGTACATACGTACGCACCCGTAAGATGAAGAAATCTTTTCAAACTTTTCCTTGAGGTTCCTAGCAAGTAGTTTTATCCATTTTCTCAGACTAACTGAGTATAAGTGTAAATAATATTTTTCTTTTACCTTGGATTTTCTTTCATATCTATTTCTGTAAAAACAAATATTAAAATTTTAAGCAACATTAAGCAATCAAATTACTTTTCTAGGTGTTACTAGTTGGCATTAGTGCCAGAGACGGGGCATTATCCCTTCACAGACCTACGCCTGATTTCAACAAGATTATCTATTCTTCTATATATCATAAAAAAACATTCACTTACTTGACATATCAAATAATTGTTTTCGTAATTGACACTCCCGGGAGTGGCAATAGCTCCTTGTTGACACGCCGAGGGAGTGGCAATAGCTCCTTGTTAACACGTCCGGGCGTGTCAATAGCCATTCCGATAAAAAAATTATACCAACGAGAATGTTAAATAACTAGAGTTAATAAACAACGTTAAAGTTATAAAATGCAAATTAAACTAAATAGTTTTCTAAAATCTCTTTTTTAAAGTAATGCTGAGATTTTGCTCTTCACATGCAGTATTTCTTGTTCGAGTAGCATTTTAATAGTCCAGACCATAGCTGCCACCTTGTCCGGATAAATTTCGATTTTTGGAGTTTTTTTCGGAATTTGTCCGAATTTTAAGAATTTTCTGCTTTTGGCTGTTTTTCCCTGATCATGAAGAGTTTAAGTGGTTTTTGTATCTATAGTTTGTGGAGATTGCCTTTCTCATATTACAGGCGAGCTAAAGTACCAGTTACTTTTCGGATCAAAAATATACATTCAAAAAACAGCATGTCGATTAAAATCGAAATTTCTATTTATGTTTGCTATTTTCTTGTATTTTATCGAGTGAATCATATAGAACTAGAGAAGAAACCTTTTTTGGCACTCTGCGCAGTAGGAAAAGGTTAAATAAGGCAGTGAAAATGGGTTTCCGTTTTGTTTCCGGATTTTAGTATCATGATTCTGGATTTCTGACTTGTATAGGCGGCAACTCTGATTCAGATAGGAGAATAAAACATGATCATATGCTCAACTTTTCCCACTGTATTTCATACGCTTGTAAAAATTGAACAGCTAGCGTCGTTTCCAAAGCTAATAAAATCTCTATAAATATATACGGAAAAAAAATATCTATCTGTCTATCGAGACGATAATGTTCTAAAACTTGTAAACTTAATTTTTGTATCGAACATTTGAAAATGTTATTTTGAACAATTAATCTAATTATCACAGAGAGTATAAAATGAAGCTATTTCAATTTTCTACGAAGATTATTTTTTTGTTATGGTCACATAGTATCCCACATGATCTGAGACATAACCATAATCTTTTGGCGTAAATATGGCTATAGCTTGCGAAACATTGAACATAGTTGGCTTTTCAAGCGATAATATATAATCAATTCTTTCAAAACTATCACTGAGATGTATGCTGTCAGCCAATAAATCATTTAAACCTAATGCTACCATTCTTTCTTGGCCACTGGATTTAACTGAGACATTAAAATCACCTGCTAATATACTTGATATAGGACGCATGCCATTTATTTGTGTTTTGTAATGTAAATATTCTACCCATTGATGAAGATGATCAACTTGAAATAAAAAACCCTCTTTTATCCATGATAAATGTACACTAAATATATTGATTAAACCAATTGATGGTAATATAATAGATGCCATAACAATTTTTCGTGCATTAAAATCAAATACATTTTGACTTGCCGATACATAGCGTGATTCTGTTTTTAACAATGGCCAAAGACTAATTATCGTCAAACCTTCTCGGTAACGATTAAAGCCCTAAAACAAAAAATCTTTTATACAAACTACGTCTTATATTCTCAAATTTTCAAATGTCTCTCGTCAGTTCAAAGCAAGCGCTTAGAGCATCTGGGTGAAAATGAAGTGTTGTAGAGAAAAGTTTCAGTTACCAGATGTGCCCAATCAAAATATAAGAATGTTGGTCGTTGAATTCTATCTTGAATAATCTTTGAAGCATTTGTAGGCCAGTTTCCGTTACCCTCATTCCAATCCTCACCCACTTCTTGTAAACAGATGATGTCAACATTTAATTCATTAATTGATTGTGCTATTAATGTCAGTTTATGATCTTGATTATCTTCTTGATAACAATGAAGATTCAATGTCAATATTTTATAATTAAATCCTCGTCTTAAACGATAGTTAGCACCATCGTTATTATCCCACATTACCGAGCCTTCTTTTTTCCAACACAAGGCATAATCAACTATATTTGTATCAGTCGAAATATTGAATGTAGATGATAATAGAGTAACATCTTGATGTGACCCACCGTTAGTTGAATTTCGAAAGAATGGATGGAGTTTAAGATCATGCACTGTTTTCCAATTATCCGACGAATAGTGCACAAGTACATCATCATCAATACGCAAATTTTTAACAGCCGCCGTTATAGTCAACGTTTGAGCATCATCAGCATAAAATTGATCTACTTCATAGGATAAAAATTTATAAGGTTCATAAAATGTTACACCGGCATTTAATGCAATACGATGTCGAACAATACTGCCATATAATCGATTATTATATTCAATTTCATAATAAACTTCACCACTACCAGTCGTATCTACTGAATCACAATCCAAAGTTGTTTGAATTTTTAGACGCCAATAACATTTAACTTCACTCTGTCTTCCTCCACTACGAAAATATTCAGCTTCACCACATGCCCATTCACATTGTCCGACTTTATAATGAATTTTTGTTTTGTAACCAACATCAGCCGGAAATGATCTTGATGTTAAAACAAGAAGAAATGTGTGATCGGTCAAATATTTGTTGCAATTAGACGAGACATAAACTGTATCCATCTATATACTAACAATAACAGTCATAGATCCAATCTAGAGAGCAAATTGCAAGAACAAACATGACTTTTTTCAATGAGCCTGACAGTTAAATTTAGAATTTTATTATTTTTGTTCTGTTTAAACGTCTTTTTTTCTTCTAATGCGCGTAGCCTATATAGACTATTAATTACTGATAGAGAAGATTAAAGAGAAAGAAAGCGAAATTGCACAGTTAATATTATTTGTATCGAATTGCGCTTAGTATCTAACGTCTTCCTTTTTTATTCCTTATTATTGTTTTGACACATAAACACAATAAAACACGTTTTTTTTTCTTTTTCTGTCGCACCATTAGCATGGCGAAAAAGACGAAAAAACATGTGAGAAATGGTCAGGATAAGCTATTGAGGTAGTGTGCTAAGAAATTTTTCTGCAGGCCTTGTCTACACTACAAAAGATAAATTAACTTTCAGCCAGTAGAATTGCTTAAAGCTCCTTTATCTTTTGTAGTGTAGACAAGGCTATCGAACGCAGAATCTGGGATGTACATATCACCAAACGCAAGAGTCAGGACAGACGATATCCAAGACGGACGTATATATTCCTTTTCGTTTCGTTCTCATATTCCCTAATCGTGTACGACATCTTGTCGCTCAAAATGAAGAGAATGGTGAGAGACTCAACAGCAATGCATTGGTGTTTTTTCCTCGGTAGATTATTTGACCGTTATGTAAGAAAAAAATTTGTATTATGAGTCGATGCAATACACGAGATATGCGTCTTTAGTGGTGGCTAGGGTAGTTCGATGACTTTATCGTGAAAATGCTACAAGGAATTCTGCAAGAGATAAATTTTTCTTCAAACGAGGATCTGACGGATTTTTAAAACAGCTACATTGTAATCTGCATCTGGTTGATAATCTTTATGCTGTGAACCGTTCCATGGCAACGGTAATAACGCAAGATTGATGTGTTTTCTGAACAGAATCGATGCTTTAGGTGGTGATGATAAGAAAACACTATATTTATTGACACGTTTTGTGCTCAGTAAGTCTTTTAGTAGTTCTAAACAGACAGGTGGTACAAAATTATTCTCCATTGGCTTACCAGTACAATTGCACGTAAATTCACGCACTGCTTGTAAATCAGTTGAATTGACTGGCGTTGATGCCGTTGCTGCATCCGTTGGAGGTACTGTTAATGAATTTATTCTGTTAATAATTTTTTTAGCAAATCATTTGTATCAATAGCCGCTGTAGTATGAGTTGTATCAAATACTGGCACATTAATTGTTAATACGGTATTGTTCGTTGTCGTTATATCATAGTCCAGAGACAATGTTCGATCCCTGGTATAACAAGTTGTGTTTGCATTGAAATTGGTATAGATAGAATATCCGATGAAGAATCATGGATACATTTTGTTTTATTAGCTCGATAGAACATCGCAAGCATTTCATACTAGGCGTTTGTTGGTATTATGCTACCTAGAGAGCGTAGGGCACCAATTAAAACACCTTTTTCTTCTTTATTCTTATCGAATGGTAAATTCGATGAATCATCTGCATCTAAACGTTTTTGTTTCGAACGTGTATAAATAACTTGGCGTTCTTCTTTACATCGTTTTGAATGTGTGGCTGGCATACTCAGATTTTTCAAATATGATTACAAATTCACTATGTTAAAACAAGAGAAGAAGTGAAATTCCAAGAAGAATATGAAGTGTTGACTACTTGAAGATGGAAACGAAAGAACATAACAACGAGATAAATTTAGACTAGATAGCGTGCCAAGAACATACGCTGTTTGTGAAGTTCAATCATGATGAACAATTGTGCTCAACAAACAAGACAAATAAATCAAAAAAATTTGATATTCGCTATTATCTAATGCTTTCTCAAACTTCCGTTATATTAGAACCTTTTTCATTTTATATATGTCTAGTATTCAGATTCTCAGCTACATATAATCTATGGCCCTGTACGAGATCATAGTAGGTAACAACACTGAGCGAGAAAAGAAATAGTCAGAACTGTGCATTATTTCAATTCATACACCATACATATATTAAATATAGATTATATTCTTTTTTTCGTAAAGAAAAATGATGTAGATCGAACAAAACACACACAGTCGTAGTTTATAGCTAAATATTAAAAAAAAGATTGTTCTTTTACATTTTTCATTCAAAAAAAGACTTAGGGGCACTCACAAGTCGAGTATGGCTACGGTAAAATATGGAATATTTGCGCTCCTTGTCTCCCATTACTGCTGCATATGTCTATGGGTACGCTATCAACTATAATTAACGACAAACATCTAATGTTTCGATACATTTACTCTTTTAAGATAACACTCCTTAAGTTGTAAAACTCTCAAAATAAAAGTACAAACTAATTAAATGCATTCTAACAAGAAATAAGAAATATCAACTCGTGTCTATTGACAAGTCAAGCAGCTCAGCTTGACGCAATGAAAAAAAGTTACAACAGCACTAAAATCTTATACACTCACTCTCTGAATGGCGAACACGGAAGAAAAGAAACAATATCTGTTTTATTTGTGCGAAGCTTATAGAGTAGAGACGGTAAAGTCAATTGCAAACATTTTTTTCGACTCTAATTGTGTAATTAGCGTGATTTGCTTATCTTTAACTATTTTTTTCAATTTTTTTGCAGAACATAAATATATTTGATCCCGGGAAATCCTATTTAATTTGGACGTGAATTTAAAAGATCATGGAAATAATATTCTTTCGATCCTCATTGACAAATTTTTTAAAAAGTTCAGGTAAAAGATCTCGATTACGAAAACTAAATTTTTTTATGGCGAAATCATTGATTAGATCAAGACGAAAGTCTAATTAAGCGTACGCTACGATAAACATGCTTTAGATCTCGCAATACTTCGAGTGAACAAACTGACTTTATTCTCCATCTAATTATACTAGTCTTTCAATAAATATTGGAAGACTAGTAACCAAAAATGAGAATAGATAGAAAAGACTGCATATTGGATTACTAGTCTTTGATAAAGTAACAATTGTAGAAATTACTAATCAATTTTTGCGAGACATTTCAGTATTACAGCGTAGCATTAAGTAAAAATGTGTATGCGAATATAAAGAAGTTCATAGACTATAAAATGATGCAATACGTTTTCTTGATGACTGTATTATATCACATGTACATACTTAGTAAATACGTTGATATTCTTCTCAAACTCTGCTTACATTTCGACCAACTACATTGCTACTTCACTGAACGGTATGTACAATTTCCGAGATCTAAAGCATGTTATCTGATCATATAGATGAACCAATACATATTACATGCTTTTTTCCGTTATCTTTTTCATGCTTTAGGCTATAAAAAGATTTAGTTTTCATAAACGAGATCTTTTCCATGTTTTTTTTCAAAATCTTGTCAACCGAGATCAAAAGCATGCTGTTTCTGTGATCATTTCTCATTTTGTCGACTTAATTTGTTCTACAGTTTTGATTTAGGAAAAAAATTTATCTTTTTTAAGATTTCTGCTGTATTGACCCCGGTTGTTTATCTTGACGTCTGACTTATGTAGGTGTATATATACAAGGTGTTTACCTGAACCATGTTTCTCGCATCTATCCCGTGATACATCTTCTAAATCTTTATGTTTTACTCTTTATTCCGAGCAAAAAATCACATAGTTACATATCACATACAACATAGTCGACTGTATATGTCGAGAAATATCTTAGCAATTCAATCTTTGACAAATTTAACCTTTTTTGACAAGTAAAATTGACATGATGTGTAACCTCTGTATTTTGAATACTTAAACGAAATTGGTGATCCCGTTTGAAAGGTTCGACTTTTATACACATTTTCCTTTCTTGTACAATTCAAAAGATCAATCTCGTTTGCGGATTTAAAATATTCTTGTCAACTTCTACGTGCCATTATATGATAGATACAAATCTTTTCAGATTTTATTCATTTTTTCAGATAGGGAGAGATAAAAGAATTCTCTGTAAATCAATCCAAAAAGGTCAAAAAACTGTTCGTTTAATTTGTTTCGCGAGAGGATGCTGCTCAAATGCTGCATCAAACAAAAAATATATACACATCATCAACTATTCTGTTTTATTTCAAATGAGGAAGTTCTGTTTTGGATAATAAATTTTCTGTTCAATCAACGAATGCACGTGTTTTCTCTCAAAACACGTTGTTTGTTCGAACATGCGCAGTGGGGGGCACTTTTTTTAAATATACTTCAAGCTAGAGATCTCAGGTTGGTTTTATTTTAAACCAGACACCTAACTGCGTGGGCTGATGGAAACGGATTTTTGAATTAGACCTGAGTTTTTTAGAAAATCTCTGAAAAATACGAAAGAATTTTTCGGGTTTTGAGGATCTTGGATCTCTGGAAAACGAACGAAGGTCTAAATTAAAACTTTGGTCCCACCAGCCCACACAGTTAGGTGTCTAGTTTAAAATAAAATAAACCCTAGATCTTTAGCTTGAAGTATATTTAAAAAAAGTGTCCCACAGTGGAGGGTCGGTTTTTGACCTTGGACTCTATAAAACCCCGGAACGTTAAGAGATAGCGAAGAAAACAAAATTTCATAACCCTACTGTGATATGGCGAACATTTGCTGAATGTGGCATCAGAGTTGGATGTAAGACTAGAAAGTTTTGTTCTGAGGAGGGCCCTTAAACTGATTCTCTTTGAGAGCTAGTTAAAAAAATTCTTTTCAAGTTTTCGATACTTTTGGTTAATTATGTTCACAGTGCTGTCACTAGCATCGAACACAGAACCACTATGAACAGTTCATCGATAGATGTGTCAATAACTAACAACGACATTAATAGCCAGTTTTTTAATAGTTTAGTGTCGTTTAAGGACATTTTTAAGGCATCGAGTTAATTGTCAGTTGATAGGCTATTAGATATCTGTTATAAGTCACCCGGGCTACTAGAAGACATTTGCTTGAAAAGTAACCAATAAAACGCTAAAAAAGAAATAGTACACTTGCTTTTGCATAAGAGACAAGCTTTTTCTTAAAAGTAAAAAGCAGGGGTTCTTGAAAAAACTTGAGATCTTTGAGTGATATTGAATTGATTCAAAAAATCGAAGTAAGAAAGCTGTCGTTATACTTACTTTCTAACTTTGAGTGAATAATTGACGAATTTTATTTTTGATCACACGGACTTTTTCTAACGATAGATGTATTGCAATTTCACTTCGATTATATAGAAAACCTATTCTACGTTTTGTTGTCGGCAATAGTTTTTGATAAGTGTCCTTCGTCCTGCAATTGAACTGCAAGATAGTATTTTGTACAACGAACTAATTGCAAAAATTGCGGAAGAACTATTTTGAGCAGCCAGTTTTCGAAGATTTTTGGACTGGCTTAAAGAAAATTTTTACACTTCCCTTTCTGCAAGACAACCGAAAAAAAACTTGAAGTTAAATGAATTACGCTAATTACACGCGATAAGGGTTGAAAAAAATGTTTGCAATTGCCTTACTATCTCCTATGATTGGTTTTCTATTGTGTGAACATTGCCCACATCTAACTTGAACAAAACAAAACAGGTTTAACACAGTAAGAGAAAGCAAGTAGTTTTATACAAAATCTCGTATTTTCATTGATTTGCTCTAGTCTCCGCACTGGAAACATCCGTTAAAAAGCATAGATGAGCTTGTACAATGTTTAGATATTTTGAACGGTTGGTTTCCTTGTGTTATCGTTGTCTATCTGCTACACAAAAATGCCATAATGACCACTGCCAGATAGCCTATTTAAAAATTAATTAAAACGTGCCTTGATTATATGAGAATATGTCGCCAGAATACCCTTTTAGACAGTCAAATACCAAAATATACTTACTACACCAGAATACTTCAATAGATATTCAAAAAGTATCTTAAGTACCCAAAAATCAAACATTTCTCGGGCACTTGTGATATTACCAGTAGAAAGGTACTTGTTTGGGTACCTTGCACTCAGTACATGACTAGGATCATACATACTGGAAAATTGGACTTCTGAGTTTGTAATATAAATCTTCGACAGAATATTGTTGCATACAGTCAGTGACATTTGCGCTGTGGTAAAGAGAAATGGATGGTACGAATTTTAATATAAAAATTTTTTTGAACACAGCTACGTATAGTTTTCACGATATATAAGAATATCGTTCAGATTTTTATTAGTTTTCGAAATTGAATATATCACATATCTCGTAACTAACAAAAGTCTTTCATTCATTTCAAAAAATTTTATTTCAGAAAACTTCATATTAGTTTGAAACAATTTTTCTTTATTCTTTCAAGTACTAAGCGTTCTTAATAATAGTGGCCACTATGTAGTCGAAATTAATTATGTATGATTGACAATATTTTTGTTTCTAAGATAAAGCCATATATTCAGTAATTTGTGAAATCTTCAATAATACGTTGTGCTTCTCTTATGCCTGATAAGTATGCGCCATGAGTTGTTGAATAATATTTTTCATGTGTTCCCTCACCCGCAAATAATATTAACGGAGAATTCTAGAAATTAATAGAAGACTTATTTCTTCAGACTCAAAATTTGATGAATTATATAAGATATGATTCAAAAAAATTATCAACTTACTTTTTTATCTAGAACCGGAAATGCATAAGATTTAATATCGTTAGTTGTTGAACCGATCTTGATAAATGTATGAGAGCCTTGAATGTAATGATCATTGTTCCATTGTGATCTGTTATTGAGAATAAGGCTTATTTAGTGGAAAAGAGAAATAATTTGACATTCCTAACCTGATTATTTTTATGGGTACGGGAACCTGTAAATCTGTAAAAAATCGGCTTAATAGTTCTTGAAATGCGTATGCTAACAAATCATCTGGCATATTTTCAACATATTTAGCTGTTTCACCAGACATAAATGTAACTAAAACATTTGATTGTTTTCGAGCTACATCGAAACTATAAATATTTTTACACCATTCACTCTATAAAACTAAAAATATCTATATCGATTACAACTAACATGATCATGCTTACATTAAATTTTGTATTTTGTAAAACCTTTAATGTCCATGAAATACTATTGTCCCATAATAATTGAAATGAGTTATAGTCGGCATCCCAAAATGATTTTTCAAAAACCAAAAAAATCTGAATAAAAATGTCATAAATGAATAATAAACATCTCGATGTTTGTAATTCTTACCTTATCAACCGTACCAAATCCAAGTTTTTGTATGGCTGTTCGTTTCGCTTGTGGTAAAGGTGGATGAAACAGCTGATTTATCGTTTGTTTCAATACACCAAGCGACATCGTACAAACAACATATTTTGAATGGTAATGTTCTGAAACTATTTCGTTATTGCTATCTATTGTTTCGACTTCTACATATTCATCATCATTTTCTCCAATCTCTATTCGTTTAACAATTGTATTTAGTTTAACTTTATCGTAAGGAATCGATTTCATTAGAATAGTCAGTAATTGAGAATAACCATATTTTAAATTAATTTCTTGTTTATCGTCAAATTCTTCATAGGCATTCCAACCTAAAAGTGAGACATGTATTTTTCGTAATCAAAGAGGAGCAATAATGAAATGAACCTTGTATTGAAACATCGGTTAATCGATTACAACCAATATTCGCTTGTTCCTCTTTCATAAGCCAATCGAATACTTGTTTAGACCTATTAATATCATCTCGATGCTTTACTAAATAATTATCAACTTCTGCACAAATAAATTCTCCTAGTGACAAATCAGGATAATGTTTGACAGGATAACTATTGACTTTATCGATAATTTCATCATAAGCATTTTGAATTTCATCAACGAGATCTTCATCAATGGATTCACCATCTTGATCATGAAAATAATCATCTTTTTCATCCGAGTCAGCTACAAAGGTGTTCATAAACTCACAGATAGAAAACAGAGAGATGAATCGATCTTACTATCAACATCATCGATTAAATTATTGTCTTCGGCTAAGTCGTATATTGGATTACTAGTTTTTCCATATATCCACTGTGCTCCCAAATCAAAAACATGATCCTCTTTGAAAATAGGAAAAAATGATAGTTCAACAAATCATATTGTCCTTAGAAAATACCCAATATCAATGTTTTTATTCTACCACCAATTTGTTCATCCGCCTCTAATATAATAAAATCATCGATGCCATTGTCAATCAAATGTTTTGCACATGTTAAACCGGCAACTCCAGCACCGATAATCACTACTTGATATTTATGGAAATTAGTCATTTTCTGTTTCAGTGACTGCCGTGCTTTCTCTTTTTAGCAATAGAGGCGAGACAAAAAAATTACATATATACAACGGTTGATTGTAAAATTATCAAAAAACACATACTGCGAAACAAAATGTGTAATTTTTTTATTTCTTATTTTTGTTTTTTTTCTTTTCCATTCTACTTAAGCATTAAAAAATACTTTATTCTGAACATATGTCTGTAATTTAAAAAGAACTGTGTTTATTAATACGTTCAACTTATAATAGTAGTGCAAAAATAAATATAGATTGTTAAATATATCATGAAAAAAGTGTGCAAGAAGAAATGCTTTTATAACATCTTCTGTTGATAAAACAATTTACAAAGTGTAGTGGCGTTAAGTTCTCTGGGATGTCAACTTTCGACCCTCCCTATAATGAAGCAACTTTGACCTCGTTTTTTCTGCATCGCCAGAGCTAACACCGCTGTTCACCGTACCACATCAAAGAGCGGCTCAAGTAGTATAAGTGCCGATATTAAAAGCTTCTCATACTACTCTCTTAGGGATATGACAGCTGTCACAAAATAGCTGATAATGAGAGAACGACAGTGAGTATTTTATCTCTCGAGAACGCAAACAAAACGAAAAGTTCTTTTATTATAGATGAAAATGAAACTGAAGAGCTGCCTAATGTAATGGGAAAAGATTTAACTCAATACCTATCTTCTTCTTTGAACATGGCATCCGTCTTGAAAGACCCCATTTCAAACCGTCAACTTTCGGTCCCTCCAGCTAAAAGGACTGAAAAACGAGGTGCACCACTTTACGAAAATAAGTCTTGTTTTAAACTTTATTTTGTTGAAGAGAAAAGACATACATACTATCAAGCGTGATACTCATTATAAGCATATCTGTTAGAAGAGAGGATAAAGAAAAAGAGATAAAGAATACTAAAACAGATACAAAAAAACACAAAAAAGCAATAACCCGACAATAAACAAAATGAGAAGATGACTGAAGGCGAACTGGAGGGTATTAAATATCACAAAGCAAAGGGATGGAACTGATTCAATTTCGATTCTTCAGCTCGAAGCTACTCTTTGCCGCGCGGTGTAGCTGATTAAAATGGAAAAAGAAAAGAAAAGTCGAGACGATGGTCCTAGAATTGTTGAGTTTCTTTTATATATTGAGCCACAACGTTCACAATTAGACAGGTCTTGTTTTGTTGTGTACGAGTATGTTCCCAAAGAAGTAAAAACGATGACGTTAACGTGCATGATATAAGCGATAGTTTTCTAAATAACGTAACTCTTTGTTGGAGGTGTAACGGGCAATTGAAAAGGTAGTGATCAATTGTTTTCTGTCTATCCACAAAGACAATAAGAGGATGGTACACATTGTTTTTCAGGCAAGTAATAAGTCAATTTAGGAAAACCTGCTCTAAGACGCATGAAAGCCTTTTCCAAAAGTCTTCAAGAAAACTCAATGTGTTTGATAACGTTACGTGGTCGTAAAATATTTATTTTTGCAAACAAAGCTGCGCTTAATTTGTACGATTTTAGCATACGTTCATTTATAGGTAAAAACTCCAATTCTTTTAATGTGTGAAAAAAGAATCATGCTTGCCTGTAGCTTTGAAAATTTCTCGATCATTACTACGTAAATGGTAATGGTTATTTATTGGATACCGGCGAAGACGTTCAGCTATATATGAAGGAGTCATATCGCGCATTATTTTACTCAAGGTAAATAAACAAAGTATTTGGAAATGTTCTCTCACTTACGACGTTAAAAACGGTGTAATTTATTATCTATTAAATATCTATCAACAGCCCACAAAATGTGTTTTAAATGACATTTTTCAGCTAGTTAACACCATTTTTTTGTCATCTCTCGGCATTATACTCGGAACGTATTAATGCCTAAAAGTGACAGTTTTTTTAAAGGTTAAGAAACAGGCTGACAACAAGAATTTAATAATAACCGTTTAATGGCCATTTTTGGGTAACTATTGGCTATTTATGGCCGAGGATCAACTGTTGATCATGACTAATTTCTTTCTGACCACTATCAGGAAATAAATAGCTTTTCACATTTTTGAGTAGTTTTGATTCCCTAGGTATGATCGATACCATCACTGGCACCATACCTAAAACCAGTAGCTACTTCCTCAACACAAGTTTCGATGACTTATATAGTTTCAAGGGGTAAAAAGCACATTCTGGAATGGGTACAAAATTTCTGGAATACATGCCACTCCAAAATGGTGGACTACTATTCTGGAATAAAAGAAAGTTTTTCAGTTTTGGTCTAAACCTTGGTCTGCATACAGCTATGCTCGGCTTCCAAAAAATGAAATGCCATTTCATTAACAGGCCATTTATGTCCTATGTTTTTGACCTGTGCAACGTTGACCATCCTAAGATTTGTAACGCACGCGTTCCGGATGAATCCTTCATAATAACCAAGAACTGTTTGAGCGGCTGAATATTGAGTTGACTCTAGTTTTTGAAGGTTTGTTTGAGTTATTAAGGAGTATTCGCCGTAATTGAACAGAGACAAGATATAGGCTTTATGATATCTAGTGTATTCTTACATAGGATTCAGCTATGAAGTGTCATTAACTGTAACACAGAACGGTCTCGCTTACACAGTTTGTCAATATGGAAATTTCAGGTCATGTCCGGTGACAGATATAGTCCTGTATATTTCACTTCACGCAGTTTATTCAGTGCTTCTTCATCCAAGAAGAGCAGTCGCAAGCTGTCAGCCTGTGTGCAGTAATATCTGTTTGAGAAAGTAATTGATTCACATTTGTCGAAACTAAGTGGAATATACCACTTATCCGACCATTCTTTAATTTTTCCCAAGTCTTTGTTAAGTGTATTTGTTGTATCTGTTACGTTCTCCCCATGTTCCAGCAGTATTATATCATCTACGAACAGCTTTATGTTACTCTCAATGTCTAGCGTAATATCATCAATATAAATAAGAAAAAGGATAAATAGAAAAAGGATGATACACCTTCTATAACACTTCTTATTGTTCTTTCGCTCAAATAGCTTCGAAAACATTGTAACATTTTTCCTTTTATACTTTCTTTTCCAATTTTAGTAGCAAACTTTCTAACATTATCAAAGGCTTTCTTGAAGTCTAAGAGCACTGCCGTAACAAACCTGTCCTTTTTCATTCCTTCATTGATTATATTTACCATTTCTAATAGTAGATACGTAGTACTATATTTATTTCTAAAACCTATTGATGTACCTTTAGCAAATTGCTTTTTGTTAAGTAATCATATACCTTTCTATGCACAGCTTTCTCGCCGACTTTTGACGTTGCTGGGAGTAACGTTATTGATCTGTAATTATTCATATTGGTAGGATCTTCTAATATGAAGATGACATTTATATATCCCATTTTCCAGTTGGACGGAAAGTCGCCAGAAACAAGTAACTGATCTACGATACTGATAAGAGGCTCAACGAGTGATGGTTCAAGGTTTTTTAGAATTGTGTTAGTACCGAGGGCTGAAGATTTACTACAATCTAATTTTTTTAATATGTTACTTATGTCGGTAATGGCGACAACGTTGAGTTTAACTCAGCATTTGTACCAACCAAATTACTAGCTGCGGTGGAAGGTATAGTGGATTCAACCCATGTGCAAATATTTGCAAAGTTGTTATTCAAGAGTTCTGCTTTGGCTAATGAATCAGTTACAAGCGTTTTGTTTGAGTCACACAGAGCTGGTATAGATGGATTTTTGTCCCTTCCTAAAGCGTGGTTGATTAGCGACCACCATTTTTTGGACGACGCAGCAGTACGTGAGTTTAAATTCGAAAAAAGCTTTTGTGTAGCATTTTCACAAGTAGTCTGAAAATTTTTAGCAACGATCTCATGGTTTTGCACTGCTGCATCTGATCATTCTCTTCTCCAAATAAGTTACATTTTTTATTATACAGGACGCGTAACTCTTTACTAAACGATACTTTGCCCCGCGGTCTCACAGTTAAGGACTTATGTGGAATTATTTTGTCGATTGTTCGGTATACTGACATTTGGGCGCAATGATAGTTTAAGTTCAAAGGCGCCGGTGCGGGTGACTGTCAGTGTGAGTATCGATGTAGATTAAACAAACAGTGATTACAGTTGGATATGAGTAATATAGAAATGCTCTCACACTGTACCAAGTTTGTTTAAATAAACTTTTATCGTTATGTATCATACTTTAACAAATCACTCTTACTGAATGCTTTTGTCGTACATGCACTAAAATGTCGGCGCCCAAGTGTCGCGCGTCAAATGTCTGGTAATCAATGGTATATGATCACAAGTGTGGTTTAACAAATCCCAATTCACAAAGTTCTATATCGTTTTTTTAAAATTTTTTGGATATTGGTGTTGAGTAGGGATGTTCGGTTCTCGGTTCTCGAGTCAGAATCGAACCGAAAAGAACCGCGGTTCCGGTTCCCGACTTAGAACAGAATCGCGGTTCTCGGTTCTCAGCTTAGAACCGAAAAAGAATTTTTCAAGCACTAACAATTCAACGAAATAAGATTCATTTTATAGTAAACGAAAGGATTCTTTTAAATGATGACAGCAAAATGTGTACTATGCATTCCATGCGCTAGTGTAGCTTCAGAGAGCGCATTTAGTATCTCTGGAAATCTTTTACATAACAGAGGAAACATGAAACGTGACGCAGTAAAATTCTCTATGTTTTTAAAAGATAAACTATAACGTTTTTGTATAAACTATAACAACTGCACGCAAGCTGCAAGGTTATTAATCCTTTGCAGAAAAATAGAAAGTATTCTTAATTATTGTATCATCGTTGAAGTTGTTGCTGTTAATGCTTTTGTCCACAGATGTATCATAATTATTAATATTAAAATAATTTGTTATTGTTATTGAACCATCATCAGATGCACTGACTTCATTAGTATTTGCTAATGTGTTGTTAATAACTGGATTAACAACTTCACTATTATTGTCATTTAGTACTTTTGGATCTGTTGATGAAATACGAGGTTTTTTTGCAAAATAAAAATCACGTATATTAGATGAATTTGCTTGTTTTGCTGTACATTTTCTTGAACATTCTTCTTTTAAAGTTTTCAAAGCGTTGCGACGTTCATTAGATGATAATAGTGTATGTTTATTGTTACAATGTCTTTCAAAATTTTGAACCATTAGAACCTCTTGACATACAGGACAATTTCCCGTTTGGTTACATAGATAGTTAGACGACATTATGTGAAACAAACTCCTCTTCGCTTATCATTAAAGAAATTAAGTCAAATTTTAAAATTAAGACAAAATTTTCGTTTCTTTTCCTTTTTATCATATTCACTGATTCACATGAGAAAAATATAACAATTTACAAATACCGCATCTCCTTTTTAATTGATAAACTGAACCTTAAATATAGGTCTTTTCGATTCTTTTATGTCATAGCTATAATAAATGTGTTTCGTAAACTGCTTTTAAAGCTATTAACTACGACAAAATTCGTGTTTATGATCTCATTATTAACATACTTTTAGCTTACTTTACCAGAACATTACTTAATCCGTTTTATTTACTCCGGGCCTTTGATCTACTTCAAGATTGCTAACTCCGAGTTCGAGTTACTCGTAGTAAGTGGTCTCCGAGTAAGTGATTTCGGAGTAAGTGATTTTGGAGTAACTTACTCCGAAATCACTTACTCGGAGACCACTTACTCCGAGTTTCAAACGAGGGAGGGAATTCCCCCCCTCCTAATCGAAAATTCTGCTGGCGATGAATCTAACTCAATTGTCCCATTATCTTTTGGCTAAAAACAGTTTTTCACTCACTCGTCAGTAATAACTTAATCGTTAGAAAGCAAACCTTTTCCCCATGTCTCAGTCGCACTACTCTCCAACCTGATCGTATCAAAAGTTCAGTATGAATCTCCCAAGACATGATTTTTTGAAAACAGGGCAAGAAGCTTCATGGGAAGCAAGGAAATATGAAGTTCATAACCAATATCAAAAACTACTGCTAAAAAATTCTTTTAAAGGACAGTAAGCACTGAGAATTCAGTGATGTTTACCGTTCCATTACAAGAAACATGTTTGATGTGCAATCAGCTTTAAAATCTATTTCACAAATAGCTAAGAATCCAATCATTTCATTTATCATCATGCGAATATTATTTGAATTGGTTAATGCAAAACATAGTTCCATTGCCAAATTTACACCAAAAAGCGAAATTTACACATGGCTTTTTTTCTCGGTAAGTAATTACCGTATGTTTTTATCGCTATTCAAAAGAAACCTGCCCAAGATATTGACGGCTAATACCTACAAGAAACACAGGCAGTTAACATAAAAAAAAGTTATCAGAGGTGTCTTTAAAGATCTAAACAGATGCAACTCATTTGAAACTTGCAAACTATACGTGAAAGAAATGCTAAACAAAACTATATACCGTTAGTCGCATTGACTTTTCCAAAAGGTTCGTACATTGAACGAGCGAAATCACGTCTTTTCTTATGCGCCCACACATGATAATTCATTAAGGACTATCGCTCATCTATACGCCAAAAGAATCGCCTTGAAACGAAGATAAAAAGTATAGCTCGCTTTTTTGAAATTCCTTTTTGTTGCTAAGATATTTGCAAACCATTGAAAATCAATGAGTTTGGCGCCAAATCGGCCAGGTGATTTCTGAATAAGTTAGTCAGTTTTCAGCATACAAAGCGGAAAATATGGATTCCTAGGTAAAAATGAGGGCTGACTCTTGAGAAAACACTTTCAGAAAATTTAGAGTTTTCCAGAGTGATTTTCTAGAAAACTAGCCTTTTTGAAAACTTCGGAAAACACATTTTGTCGAAAGTAGTCGAGATCGATAGAGAATTAAATTCTGAGTAAAATGTTGAGTAAAGTAAATTTTCCAAAAATAAATAAAACAGAAGTATTTTAGATTGGCGTACTTAAAAGGAGAAGCATTTACGAGCTTTTTTTCTAGCGCAAGAAATAATTAGAATGTTCAGGATATTATCAAATACGTTTCTTGAATACTTCAAACACCAGTAGCAATTTAAACTCATACTTTTATCTTAAAATAGTTTCTGAAAAAACTTCTGAAATTTCCCAAGTTACAACGCAGGTTTTGAAGTACAGGTTAAAAAGTAGAAATTTTATACGTTTGTATATACGTCTTATTTGCATGAAGTCTAGTGAAGACACACGTATATATAAAAGTGATACGAAAAATTGAATTAGTTAAATGATAACTTTAAAGTGCACAACAATTAAAAGAGAGAGTTAAAAGATGTGAATAAAATTACTGTGTACTTATTTTGAGCTCAATCTCTGGTTGAACCTGAGATGAATTGCATCATGTTCCCGAAGAGAAAGTCGGGTAAAATATGATGAAATTAGTCTCAAAGTACACTTTTTAGAGAGAGAATTTTCTTGCTCATAAAATTTGTACTTTTTAACCTGTACTTCAAAACATGCGTTGTAACTTGGAAAATTTCAGAAGTTTTTTCAGAAACTATTTTAAGATAAAAGTATGCTCAGCTTTTTGTTTTCTGTAAAAAGAAATCAATCCGGGAACTTTTTGAACGCTCTACGTACAAAATAAAATTGTTATGCATCATTATTAGTGGAAAAATTGAATGATGAGGAATAAAAATTTCGTTCGCATACGCGAACGTTCACTCTCTAAAGTGTCTAATCCGATTTGAAAATCACTCATGAACATGACGTGGATGACAAAAATTTCTCACATAGACATAGAGTCTTTTCGTATAGTAAAAGGTATAACTTTTCCACAAACAAACATATTTTA
>CAJNOQ010003767.1:0-19177 GCA_905250885.1 Didymodactylos carnosus
AAAAAGTACAATGTTTACGTCCCTCTTCGTTACACAAAATTAGAAAATGATGAAGAAAAGGGACGTTCTCTACTAGAGTATCGACTGCACTTGTCTACACATGTATCACTATCTCATCTATACGAGTTATTCAGAGAAAACAAAAGTCTGATCAACAGACTGATCGGAGTAAGATAATAACAAGAGAGCAGCACTAAAGTATGTCAATTCCTCTACAATACTTTTAATCTCCGTATGATACCAACAGATGAAGCCTAATTCCATCAGTTAAACTGCACTATGAAACCGCAAGCTATAGCTCTGATCGTAAAAACCTTATACTGAAAACTGTATTTAGAAACGAAGAAATCATCAGAAAACACAATAATCTCCATCATTTAACCTACCGTGAAATCTTATCAGAGAATTGGAAAAACAGAAACTTAGCTACTGTAGCACTGGCTACATTTATATGTACTAGTACGATTATCTATCACAGTTTTTAGGAAAAAAGGATATGTTCAGTAAAAGGTGTCAAAATGTTAGACACCAAACGATTTCATTCGAAAAACATTGTACGAAAAGTCATTTTCAAAGAAAATTTTCTATCTTGTATAGAAAAATGACACAAAACCGATTATTAACCGCATTATGAGCTAGTGTCTAAGACTTCACTGTCTAGATTACTGATTGTATTTTAATTTAAAAATGTACTGTAAACATGGTAATATAGACAAAGAAAAGATCGATTAATCATTTGAAATCGATGGAAAAACGTTACAAAATAGTCAGTGGCAGCGCAAGTCCACAAACTTTGGGGGGGAGAAGGGGGCAATAATTTTTTTTTCAATGTTTCAATGGGAAAAGAATATCTAATTTTGAGCCATTTTCATTCAGTTTTTTTTTCTTGGTCGCAAGCAAGTGTTACTTCTTTTTTTAAATCGTTCTTCTCTAGTCCGTGCAGAACGGGCAAATTTTTATTGGAGGGGAGGGGCAATTGCCCCTTAACGCCCTGCCGTTGCGCCGCCACTGAAAATAGTTGAACATTATTAGCAATCACAAAAATATTTGTCAAAATATCCCAAATCAGCAGAAATTATTCGTTTACAACTAATAGGATTCGATGCGAAAAAAATGAATACAAAATTAATTTTGACCAATTCAATGATGTCAAAGTAATGAAAGATGCACTATTAGCATTTGTACTATTAGCATTAGCATTTGGGTCGATTACTTAAAAATACTAACAATAAATTCCTACATAAAGTACCACAAAGGCAAGCTGATAAATGGATGTATAACAAGTCATCGACAGGAGATCTTTTTTAAGTACTCTACCAATGCAAGTTAGAAATGATTTAAAGGAGAAGTAACAAACGTTTAATGTCAGTATAATCTTTATATGTTTAAAGACTGAAATACTGTAGAAGAAAAAATTAAAATTAAAAAAAGAAAAGTCTACCTTACTTGATTTTGTCATAAAAAAATGTCTTGAATTATTTATTAATTTATTACAAATGATTTCAAAGCACGGATTGTAGATAATTTATTTACAAAGATAATAACAGAAAGAAAACACAAAACTATCATTCATTAAACTAATTTAAGCATTAAAAAGAAAAGAAAATTAATAGAATGCCATTAACGTATATATGTGTGTGAAACAGATTATTTTTCACTGTTTTCGAATTTGAGAGAAATCAAAACAAAATCAATTGTTGATTATAATATGAGAAAATAATTGAAGAGTAGACTAAAGATAGAATTATTTTCGTATAACAACACTATTATTTTTTTTGACCGTAAGTAAAACATTTTTTTTTATCAGTGCTTTTAAGCAAAACAAAACCTAGAAAAATATATGAAGAAAAGCAGCAAGAGCACTGAAACTAGCCGGAAGACAGACGTTAGATAAAAAATAGTCAAGTACTAATCTTTACCATTCTATTTTTCAATGTCTTAAACACTGATAAGCAAATAGATACACACACACACATACACACATAAAATTGAAAAAGAAGATTTTGGCAAAATGTAAAAATACATAAGATAACGATGTAAATAAAGAAAAAATTATTAAAAAAAGAAAAAAGACAAAATATAAATTTTTCATCATTCTTTTACATAACACAAGAAAAAAGTTGATATATATATCACATTTTTAAAAGAGTAAAATGTGTATGCATTGATTCTTCTATGATAAAGCAGAGAAGAAAACAAAACAAAATTTTATCGAGCGAGATCTATTCATTTCTTGATCTAATATTGTTTTAACAAAAAAAGAAAAAAAAATATAGAAAAGAAAAAATCGACTAGAGATTGAAAACAAATAGAGATTAAATATATATATATAGAAATAAATGCATACGCCGGATCATTCTTCACTATGACTATAATGAATATAGTTTTCTGGTATTAGACCGGTTTTTCCGTTTATAGTACCGAGAACCCAACCAGGTTCACGGGATGATTTAACTGAAAATAGAAATTATGTTTTGTTTATGTACTAAAAATTCGATATAAAGTACATACTATTTGTAATTAATTCATTTGCATTAAAAGATAATTCTGTTTCATTATCTGCTTGACAAGAGTACAATGTAGTGGCTCTTCTATTAAAAGAAACAATGGTTATATGCCAAACAAATAAATAATACTATATTTATTCATACGTCACAGTTTTCTTCAATGCTCTTGTGTTTATTAATGATGATGATGATGCCGTTGATCGTTGAACTGGCATACTTTTATCGGATGTTTGTGGATCAAATTTTGAAGATAAACTATTTACAGATAAACGACTCTGATTTTCAGATGATACTTGTCTAAACAATAGCAAAAACCAAAAAAGATGATAAAATTTATCTCTAGAATAAATACTTTCTCACCGTGAATACGATAACGACGAAAGATTCGAAGAAATACGTGTTTGACTTGATGGATTTGGAGAAGAATCTAGAAATAGAGTTTTCTTTTCAATATTTTTCTATTAGAATAGACTAAAAATTTCTTACTTGGAACAGAATGTACGCCAACAGATGATAAAAAACTTTTAGAACTCAACGACTCGAGACTACTACTCGAACTAGCTAATTAAAGACAAAAAAACAAAATTAAAATCAATATATAGAATTATTTACAGTACACCATGTTTTACATACATTCTTTTCGCTGATTTTCATCGTCATAAACATGTTTACTCTCAGTGCGTACATTATAATCTGGATTATACAGACCTCGCCGTCGAATATCAGCATTTTCTATTTCTGAATGAGGCCGTCTTGTTATGGACTAAATATAATAGCATAGAAAAACAAAGTAAATTATCATGAAAGAAAGAGAATTTTTAATCATACCGCTAATGAGGATAATGAATTACTAATATTAACTGAATTTTCTCCATTTTCGGTTGATCTAGCCATTTCTTCAATTTCTTGTGCGTCAAGTGTTGGTTTAAACATCTACACAGATAAACATGTATTATGTATACATAATGTTTACTTTGAAGAATAACATACTTTTTCACAGTGAGTAATAATCAATTCAACAATTGCATTACGAAATTTTATATCGTAAATAGATGAAACAGTTTCAAATTCTGGACGAAGTAACGATGGACCAAAACAAACACCAAGATTAACGGGAGTCATTAGATTTTTTTCATTTTGACGAGATACGCTAAAATGAGAAGAAATCGTTGTTATTACTTTATGAAAAGTTATAAACTATGGGCCATACTTGGATAAATGAGACATCAATATATATAATAATTCATAATTTTGTTTCGGTAATTCTTTTAAAAGGCTATGAAGAGAACGAATACGTTCAGCTTTATCATCAACCACTAAAAGTAACAATTTCATATTAGAAAGACGATACATTTTCAGAATATGAACTTCAATAGATTTCGACACTATTTGATGTAATCATCAGATGTGTATTGCACCCAGTTGAAACAAAATGTTAGTATTGCTTACTTCCTGCTTCGATAAAACGATTATGAAGTTTGAATGTAAATACAGGTTCTTTTAATGTTCGCAAATATAATTTCAATGCACTACAGATTGTTTTAAGATCAGTGTTATCTTCTTCAACAGGTGTTGCTAATTTTTGTTGCAATGTCTTGTGACTATCTAAAGAATTAATTTACGTTTAATTTCAAACAGAAATAATTCATTTTTTAAACAAAAATATTACCAAAATAAGCAAAAACATAACAATGCACTTTAGATGTCATTCCAACAACACGATAAAGTCCTTGCTCTTGCAGTCCTAAACAAAACAAATAATTTTTTAAACATTTTATATTACATCTAACTGATATTGTTTTACCTTTTCTTTCCACAGCTTGAATACATTTTTTAACAAAATCAATTCCAGCTTCGTCCAATTCATCTATATAAAGGTAAAGAATATGATAGATAAAAAAAATTAGAAATAAATTCCTAACTTTGCATTTCTGTTCGAGCAGATAACGGTGCTTTGGGTGCATACTAAATAAAACTAAAGATTATATTTGTCTCCTTATTAATATCTATTTTTACAATTTGTCCGCCCATTTCCGACACCCAACTTTCAAAATCTTCTTCTGTTATTGCTTGAAATGTAAATATTGTTGTTTTATCTGATGATATTCCTTTTTCAATTGCATGTACATCAAACAAAAATCGTTTATCTAATTTTTCATCTTGTGGATGAATTGTACATGTGCGAACAAATAATTCACCTGGACTAACCTATTGAAAAAACGAACAAACGGTACAATGTCAGTCGATTAAATTAACAACTATGTATTAACATGTAAACATACTTGTTTATTGCTTGTTTGAGTAAAATTCATCATTCGTAACAATGCGATATCTTTCTTATATTGACAATAATATTTAGTTAATGATGTGGTACCAATCAATGCTTCTAAATTAGCAAATAAACAATAGATTATTGAATAATAGAAGGTAAAACAAAATAAGAGATACTTTTTTCAACCAAAAACAGATATCCTTCTTTATTAAATTCTTGATTTTTCAACATATGTTCTTCAGGTCTCTAAAACAAAATACAAAAAAAATAGTCATCAGATGAATTGATAAAATCTTCTTTTATCTTATCTACCTGTAACATTTTACGTTTAAGATCTTCTCCTTCACGATGAAAACAATCGAAATTTTCTCGACACTAAAATCATAAAGATATTAGTGAGAATCGTTTACAATTCTTTACTTTCAATAGATGTTAATTACCTTAAGAACACGATGATGTAAAAATTTGATAAAAAAATCAAATTCTTTATAAATTTCATAACCTATTACAAATAATAAATAATATTAGTCTCAATTAACACAATTGGCACTAAAAAATATATTTATTTTTACCTGCATGATAAAATGATAGAAAATTCAGCATTAAAGCCAAAAGCTAAATAAAAAAGACGAAGCGCTAGAGCATTAAGATTAGCATAAAGATTTTTACTATCATAGTTTACTATACAAAAGCATCTGAAACAAGAAGTATCTCTGTTCGAATAGAATTTCTTGAGTACTGCATATATCTTGAACTGATCCATGTTAACAATGAACAGTATTTCATCCTATATATTTTTGAACGACAGATTGTTCATGAAAAGAGAAAAAATAGGGACTCGATGATATAGATTTCATATTTAAAAACATTATGATAATTTTAATTGAAATTTAGAAAATAGCAGTTAGTATGGCAATAGCGAGTAAAAATATGATAGAGAAATAGTTGAGATCAGGAACAATTAGCAATGATAGTCTGTAATTATGACTCTGATATAAGAACGAATTCACTTACTGTTTCCACAAAATCGAATTTTTTTCTCTCTTGCACTTGTTGTAATAAAAATACATAGTCTAAACTTTCTTCTCGAAACTTTTTTGTTTGCATATGCATATTAGCATCGGCCTAGAAAAATCATGTAAAAATCAGAAATGAATGTGAATAAAAGATAAAGACAAATGATTACTACCTCTTGAAATAAATCGACTCGTTTCGATGACATTTTTAAATTGTTTTCAATAACGGTACAATAACGTTGTGTACTTTTATCATATTCTTTTTTTTTCATCTATCAACAAAAAAATAGCAAAAACAATGAAATGTAATATAAAATTATGTAGAAATATAAAAACGTATCACAAACTTTAGCTTTTCCAATTGTCGTTTTTCGAAATTCGTCTAATTTTTTCAAATAGGCTTCTGATGATGTACTCTAAATATAAAAGTATGATATAGAACGCATACTGAAGCAAATAAATAAAAGATTATTTTTATACCAATGAATCACGTGCTTCTTCAATTCGATGAAGTACTTCGCCCATATAGGCTAATGATGATTCTGTTAACGAGAAACATGAATTATAGATTATAAAATGACTGCTTTTATTACATATAACATTTTGTTACTTTAAGATTGAACAAGAGAAAGAACTAACCACTTTTAGATATTTTTTTTAGATATTGAAATTCTCATATTTTTTTATTTATTGTGATTATAGTTGCTTTATATAGAATTTTTAACCTTTGCCGAATTTACGTCAAAAATTTACTCTTAACTATCAGACAAACAATTTAACTCTTTTTTTTTTTTTTTTTTGTTTTTTCATCGGTATCTCGAATAACTGCTAGACGATAAGACTAGAGAAAATAGAAATAATTCCTATTTAATCACACACACCAATATCTCTTTCTTCTTCGCTCATCTTTTGTCCAACAACAAAAAATTTGAATGTTTTCAATGTTTCAGCAACACTTCTAGATGCTTTTGATAAAGCTAAACAAAAGATACAAAAAAAAGAACTTTAATATGATCAAAATTGAAACCAATCAATCAGACTTACTCTTATTAGCAACCATAACTTCATTTAATTTTTTTATCAACGTTTTAATACTATTTGAAGTATTTTCTAATTCACTAGAATACAAATTGATGTCATTTTTATCTTATTTCAATCAAAACAAATTTCGTTTATTCATCATACCTTTCATGTTGTCGAAGTTTTTCACGAAAATCGGGTGAATCTGTCAGACATTCAGTAAATTCTAATGGGGGTAATTTAAGTACCATGACGATTGTAACCGTTATCAATTAATAGTAGCAACAAAACAAAGAAAATTTTAATAAAAATCTAAAACAAAACAATGATTAATATTTTTTTATTGTTAAGAAAGTATCGGATAGCTTAAGATTTCATTTATTGTATTTTTTAATTGCCGAAATTGTTTTTCAGTAAAATACTGAACAGATTAGATTTATCGGTAAGATACAAAAATAAAACAAATCAGTTTAATTTTTTAGTAATGGTTCACTATTTGTTCTGATTCTTTTCTGAATTTTTATCTGCTTATCTGCTATAATAAACAAATGTCAGTCGAGGAGTAAATAATTGGTATGCTATTTAAAATACTTTTTTTTTTTTTTTCTTGACCTAAATGAGAAAAATTTTATTTTATTAAAGGCAATATCTCTCTAGGACTATTTCAAACTGCTGGTAACAAACGAGAGATCAAATGATATCAAATTATCTGCACCATCTTTAATATTGAAAACTGTACATTTTTATATGTCAAAACTATATACAACTTGCATACTGTATTGACTTCGAATGAAGAACTAATATTGTGAAAAGGTAATCGGTTAAATCATTTATTAACAAAATTAATCCATTTTAATGTTGAATACGTCTCTTTTATTTCTCTCTTACTTTTGCCTTTTACATATGAGTTTTTTGTACACTATAGGTACCAATACTATTAGTATTATTTATTTAGGTCATCAAAACAAGTTGAAAGAACGAGGAAAAAGTAACGGAAGAAATAAAAGTAAAAGAGCCCCATCTTATATGAGTATTCCTGCTTTTTTTGCTTCCTCTGCCTAGAAGCGTCACGGTAAGTCTGTTATTATTTATCTTTTTGTCCCGAACTATAAAAAAAAAACATAGTAGAGAAACGAGCAGAAAAAAAAATGAGAAGATTAAACATTGTAAATAATGTTGTGTTCTATTCTACGTGTACGTATGTGTGTACATGTTACAATTATACGCAAAAAAAACGAAATAAATCGTACACGTATTTTCATCATATCTCATCTTATCCATTCCTTCAAATAGTAATTGGAACAACATAGTGCATATATAGATAGAAATATTGAAATAAAAAACCTCATAAAAAGAAATTGTAGCAGATATCCATCGAATGCTTGTTTGTTTGTCGTCTTCCTTTCTTTTTTCTCCTTCTTCTTTAACTTTAATCTATTAGGATTGTCATTATTATTATTATTATTATTATTATTATTATCCATAATGAATATTAGTTTGACAGACAAAAAATACTCCTACAATTCAAATATTGTTGATAGAAAGACAAATGACGTCAATATTGTCCTCGGACAATCATATATTTTTACAAAAAATAAAAATCTTTGTTTATAATCAACGAATACTCATTCAACAAGGACATAAATTCTCATAAGATTTATCTCATAATAATCAACAAACTTACGGCCATAGAAAATTTTTTTTCTAGAGTATACAAATACTGAATCACAGTTACAAACGTTTTAGGAAACAATTGACAATAGCCAAAATACTTGAAAGAAATTTTTTTTTTTTTTTGATTTTTAATTCAAAGAAAAGTAAATACTTTTTTCAACTTTGCTCATTGATTTCTTTAAATACATATACAAAATTTGGCATTGATTAATAATAAAAAATAAACCTATTCAAATAAACATGTCATTTTGTATCTTATAGGATATTTTCAGATGAATAAAAATTGGTAACAAATTTTTTCTAAAAACATTTATCGTAATGTTAAAAATAAAGAAATCTCAATTTGTCTTATTTTATTTTTAAACATTTTTTTTTTATTATTATACTTTAACTAAATATCCAAATTTATTAGCTTAGAATGATAAACTTTTGTTCAAATCTTTTTTTAAAAACAATACTAAACGTATCACTATTATTTTTTATGCTTAATTAAACATTCTTACCGAACTTGTAGATGTTCAGACGTATCTATCTACTGTTTTCAGAACATTAGATAGATATTTCTTTAATAATAATCATAATAATATGCGGAAAGAATTTTCTTTCTTTTTTTCTTCTTCTGTTATGTTAAGATATAGAGATTAAAAGAGAAAAAGCTGAAGCAATGATGATAATGATGTCAAAAATACGATAGACGACAGTACGACAGAAAAAATACTTCAAGAAAAAAAAATCTCTTTCTATATATATATATAGATGTATTATATTTATATTTTCCAAACAGTTATCACTATTGAACAGATAATAAACAATATTAGAAAATGAGAAACCGTATTAATATATCGTGATTGATTTAATGAACAATATTTGACAATAAATGGATAGTTATCTAATTGTGTATGAACGAATATCATTTCATCATCAACATTTTATGCTCATTTAGATAAGATTACCTTGATCTTTGTATAATAAATAGATTATATAAAATTAATTTGGAAATGTCATAACTGATGTAATATATATCTTAAATGAACTAATAGATGTGCTATATGAATTCACAATTCAATGAACGTGTCTGTATGTGTGTGTGTGTCTGTGTGTGTGTGAATAGAAAATAAATAAAAAACTGTCGGTAAACGCAATAAGAATTAATAAACTGGTCAATATCATTATTACATCAAAAAATAGTAATGATAAAAATGTTGATGCATACATGTCTTTAATAATCAATCACACACATGATTCTGTTTAATAGAACATAAACAATTCTTTAAATGTAGTTTTTTTTAGCGGTTAAAAACTTCAGTAAACAAACATTGATTTTGTTAACCAATTTTCTGGATTCATTATCCCTTCATAATTGTTGCAATTTATTATGTTATTAAATTTGTTAATCCAAAGCTATCATCTGGTAATGACAACATTCCAGCTGTCGCTCTTGGATATTTTTTATTCTCATTTCTTTATATTCTTTGTTCTTTTTTTTTTAATTCTCTATGATAGTTTCTCTTATTACTGGAAAGTCTAAAAGATATATATGTTACTTAAACATGATCTGACGGTTATTGTTGATCGTTCTCATATTTTCAAAGTTTTTGAACGTCTATTGATATTGTAACTAATTACGTGATGAATATTAACAACATAATTTATGTGAAATTAAGCAATTTTTAGCAGGCGCAAGTCTGCACTAGGTCAACTTTTGACTTTACTTCAACAATTTCAAACATCTTCATATAAAATCAAACATACACTAGAACTTTTTATCAAGATTGAAAAGACCTTATCACATTTGGCATAACAGGCTCGCTCTGTTTCACATTACCATAAAACAATGTTCTATTCGCGTCAAAATCACGTATAATAACAGGTGTCTCATAATGAGTCGCTCCATATTTTAACTATAAATTGTTCTCTTTTTAATGCTAAGACATATTTTTCTCTCCAAAAGATGCGCCGTCAAATTCTCTACAAAATGTGTGCTAAGTGTTTTATTCCAGAATAGAAAAGTGACAAATTGCATGACTGAGAAACTTCAAGACCGCCAACTTTCCAACTGCTACGCTAAAACGATGATTTTTGGCGAAACGACTTAAAACACAAGAATTCGCTGTAACTAGTTGAAGAATTCTAATTATAGCTAGATATACTTTTTGAAGCCCTACAAAATGACAAGCTTAATTTTTTTATGTCTTAAAAAGTCAAGGGATAAAACCGAAAAAACTGTTTTCTCAGTTGGAAAGTTGACGGTCTTGCAGTTTCTCCGTATTTTCCATGTAGTTTGTCACTTTTCTGTCTGAAATAAAACACAGTCATACATTTTGTAGAGAATTTGACGGCGCATCTTTTGAAAAAAAGCCTGTGTCTCAGCATTGACAAGATAAAAAGTTACAGTCAAAATATGAAGAGGCTCATTTATTATGAGGCACTCGTTAATTGAATTTCAACAATGTTCTCTATATGTGACTGACTAAACTGATTAGGTATTTTTTCGCTGCGCTCATTTCTAAAATATGTGGTGAAGATTGTTGAGAATATACCATCAACGATCGTGAGCACGACTGTTCTTTCTGAATTTGGTGAAAATTCTTTATTAAATGATCAAGAAGTTCTTTTTAGCACTTTCCATTTTCGAAACATGGGTAGTAGTCACTGAGTAAGCCAATATCCAAAAAAAATCCCCTAATTCCATGTAAAAACATAACGGAAAAGTGTATGTCTTTCCATATGTATAGATAACGAGCTCAGTTTGTAGAAAAGCGACATGTGTTAAAAAAATGTAGGGACGGAGAGCAAGACTTTTAGTTCTGTTGAAATTAACGTTGACGAGTATATCATACTGATCGTAAAGTTTTTCTTCGTCCTATATCTTTGTTTCTAGTCGTGAACTTTACACTTATGCTTCATGTGTAAACGTTCTGTTTTAAAACTGTTGATTTATATTTCCTAGGTTTTACCAACGCTCTGTCATGTTTCAATACCTTGTATATAATTATTTTTTGTATGATCAAACGTTCAAAACGGATATATCGGCATTTTTATTAGTAATAATGGAAAAACCAAATATAAGGTACTTGGTATTACTTTAGCAGATAAGTAATAATTTAGATGCTCCCCAAAAATGCAGTAACATAAGAACTAGTATTCCCCCCCCTAGTTTCTAAAAATTGAATGAAGATGTGATGAAGTGTTGAATAGTAGAAATCATGAAAGAGGAAACAATAAGGAAAATTACGGAAATTACGTAAAATTACGGAAATTACGGAAATGATATATGCAGTGCTTGAATGTACAATTCTATAATTGAAGCTTTTTTGTCAGTCTATTTAGATTAAGTGAGTCAACTAAAACTCACGCATGCCATCGTTCGTCTACTCTCATTTCGTTATAGGAAAGCATCATCATACTCGAGATGTGAAATATGAAATGAGTCATCAAAAAATAAAGTCGGCCTCTTATTTGTGCACGATTTGTAACGAATCAGGTATGACCGCTATTTCTATCCACTCTGTGATATTACGAATCTCTCCTATAGTTACTATTTATCATTCGCCTACCCAAATTCTTTTCATAATAAAACGCTTACGTATAAAGAATTTTTGCTTATTGAAGGCTTCACATAACTGTTTATTGGCTAGCAGAAAATTATCCATAGTTTACCTCTGGGATGAAATACAGTGGACTGGGTCCTGATTTATTCAGGAGTCAGTAGTAATTGGATAATCGATATGACTACCATGAGCTGATGTTGGTTAAAAAGATAACTTTAGTTGATGATCAGGGTGTTAGACAATATTCAGGATTTTTTGTGTTGACTCTCGACTTCAAAAGCCTCAAGATAATCACCACGTTTCTTAGTCGGAGGTTCTGGAAACGCTTTATGGTGTAGCGATGAGTGTACGTCAACTGTTTTCCTAGGAACACCTGCTTATTTATTGATTTATTGCTTTTCTATACTAGAATTTGAAGCTCAATTCTGGATTATCGATTGAATATTTTTCATTATCTAAAACGGACTAAGACAGACTGACATCTCTAAGTTTATTCTGACGGCTCTGTTTCTCTTATTTGTTCTCAGTTTTGAAGTTTGTTTATAATTCAAGTCTGTTAGTTTTTTCCTGCATGAAATGAAAATCATCTGTTAAAAGTCTTCTTGTGTGTTTATTTTAGGTTAGGAAAATGTCGACTCAACAGGCATCAGTAAAAACAACTGTCGTTAAAACGACTACTTCAACGACGAAAAAGACAGCTGGTGTTGTTGGTGAAAAAAAGAAAATAAATTCTCATCAAAATCAACGTTTAGGTACAATTGGTTTGATGAAATTTTCTCGTGGACGTATGTTTCATCGTCGTGCTATTTGGCGTATCGGAAAATGGAAGGAAGAACAAACAAAATTAAAAGAAACACAAAAAAAGACAAAGTCATCTTCGTCAAAACGTAAAGAACCAGCACTGAAAAAGAAACCAATTGGTGGAGATAGAAATGGAAAAGACCGTCTTGTTCGTACAAAGCGTTTCGTAAGTTTACTATTAGAGTAGTAAGACTAATTTATCATCGATATTGTTGCATATTCCAATTGTTTTTATTATTTAGCCACGATTTTATCCAACAGAAGAACGCCCAAAAAAATTTCGTATTAAACGTAAAAAATTCAGTCAACATACACGAAGATTTCGTCCAACTTTAACACCGGGCACAATCGTGATTATGGTAGCTGGCAGACATGCTGGAAAAGTAAGAAAATATTTGCAGCTAAGCTTTTACTAAGTTTAACTAACTTTTGCTTTATTTTGTATAGCGAGCCGTTATTGTCAAACAGTTAAAATCTGGATTGTTACTTCTTACAGGTATGTATGAGAATCAAAGATATTTTTTTATTTAAAACAATGTCGAACATTCATTTGATAATTAAAACATGATTAAATTTGACTAAAATGAAGCTTCACTATTCACTTGTTGATGGGCGTGTTCTTTTTACAAAATGAAAGAACAGTATTCAGTACACTTGAAAACCGCCATTTTTGATTTGGATAATTAGTATTTCAGTCCAAAAATGATATACTGATCAACTTATATTTACTGTGTTTGTTTATCTATGTTCAGGTCCACATAAATTCAATGGTATACCGTTACGTCGAATGAATCAAATGTATGTTATTGGAACAAGTACAAAACTTGATTTGACAAACGCAAAATTAGATAATGTGGACGATAAACTTTTTAAACGCGCAAAGAAACAGAAGAAAAATGCTGAAAGTGATATATTCAATGCCAAGAAAGAAGTAAGAAGATTGCTTAATCCGCTATTTTTTTATCAATTATTATTTCTTGTTTATGATATAATTTTCTAATTCTATCCAGACAGGCTCCTTTTAATCTCGATGCATGTTTTTGAATAAATCCCTTCCATCAATGATTTTATTTTCTCGCACAATATATTGTTGATTTTCTTCATGAAAAATCCTTACTACTTGTTGTATTTTTTGTAGAAATTTCAATTAACTGATGAACGTCGTCAAACACAACGAGAAGTAGATGATATTGTCATAAAAGCAGTCAAAGCACATCCGGATAGAAGACTGTTACGTCGTTATTTGAAAACACAATTTCAATTGTGGAATAAAATGCTGCCACACAAAATGAAATTTTAATTTATAGAGAGAAAAGATACAAAAGAAGAAGGAAAATTCTTGTTTTGTTTGTTATCTTTGTATTTTTTATTGTTTTTTTGCTTATAAAAAAACAATAAGATGAAAATAACGTTGAAAAACGAAATATATAAATAAGACGGCTGTTTCTCGTCTCCTCTATTCGCTAAACATGGATCAGAGTGTATGAATTGTTGATGGTTAACAATCCACTTTGACAAGGTCTTTGACACACATATATAAGTAAAACAGCTATGTTTGATTTTAGCAGTGCCGTGCCTGAGGGAGAGGTATAAGAAGGTATACGTTCCTCCTGCTTTTCAAGAAAATCTTTTCTCCCAAAAAATTTCGTTAGACCTCTTGCCCAGATTTGGTAACGAATAGAATCAATATTTAACGAAAAACTGCTTTCTCTCAAACTATTTGAGGGCAATATCTTTCTCATACGTTTTTTTCAAAGAGAAAAAAAGCTCAAATTGATAACGAAGATAATAACCAATAGATATATGTGTATAAAAGAAAATTGTTTTCTGACTTCTATGGCTATCTCCCAAAAAAATTTACACCTCTACTACTTTTTTTCTCTCACCACAACACTGGATTTTAGCAAATTGCTATCAAACGTTATACAAATTCACAAAAGATGAACAAATACAAAATTTTGTCATTATTATTGATTGTGTTAACATAACATTTTTGCTTTGTCTTTTTTCTCGAAAAAATTGAGAGAAATATGCTTATTCTTTTCGCAGTGTAGATAATCCAATAATTATATACAATGGTAGTTCAGTACAAGTGATCATGCTAAAATTCATTTTGAATGGCTAAGTGCCAATTAAATGACTGACAAAGTACGAAATGAACACAAAAAACACTTGAAATGTGTGGAGCAATCATAAACTTTTCCCCCTCGAGTCATGTACACTATTAATCATTTATTCTTTTATTTCCAATTTTCCCATTTCTTTATTTTCCAATCTCATTTCGAGATGAAGTATGAAATTGATTATTTTGATGATAATACGCTACGTGGATGTACAATAAGTGAGGATCTTCTTAAATTAATTAAATACGTCATCCGCACATGATTAAGGGTGCCCCCCCTCTTTTCACCTTGTTGGCAAATGCAGAGGACACGTCCGACTGAGCTCCAATTTATAGCAGAGATAGAACATCGAAAAAGAAAATCGATGTATTTTTGTCCAGAATTTTCTGAGATGTTTTATATGGGTTTTCTGGACGGCTCCAGTTTCCATCCAGTCACATTACGACCCCCGACAAAATGATCCGGTCGAGCTCAAAATTTTACCACAGATGCTTTAGACCCTATCTCAGGTTCGTTTTTTTCTATCTCTGCTATAAATTGAAGCTCAGTCGGACGTGTCCTCTGCATTTGGCAACAAGGTGAAAAGAGGGGGGTACCCTTGATTGGAAGTGAGAGTTGAGAAAAATGAAAATATACACTGATAAACGATAAAATATATGTGGTTGATATAATTCAAACCAAATGTTGATCTGTCAATTTTTATCATCAAAACGACTAGACAAAATATTTCATAATAAAACGTTATAGAAGTTATAAGTTTCTGTTAGTAAGTGTAATGGAGACAAGTAAAAATGTCTATTGTTTTTTTTCTATTTCAAATAGTTTATTAAAACAGAAAGTTAGATTTACTAAAATTTCTCTTTCCATTCTTTGCAATAATCTTTGTGTAAAGTATCGAAATCAACTATTATGTTTTATGAACTGTTATGTTTTAGTAACACGACATCTCAACCTTCATAAATATAGAAATGTTGTAATTGATGTTCTATATGTTAAAAAAATCCGATCGTTGACAAAATAAATTTAATAGTCTTATTAGGTATATATTGAAAATTGAGAATTTTTTTAATGGACAAACAAACATTCTGTTAAACGCATGTTTTTGTGTAAAACATCTATTGTTTATTAAGAAAATACTCCTTTATGAGCTTTTTTCATGTTTAACAACAACGGTGACAACTTCTATCATTCTTACATTATAACATATTATAAAAATATTAAATATTCAACAATAGTGGATAAAAATAAAATTCAATATATTTTTGTTTGAAAAAAAAAGGCGGTCATTGTTACATTTTGAGAATAACTTTTCTTTTAGATAGATATCAAACAGATTTTATTTCGATTCTTTTAGTTCAACTTTTTATGCATTGTTTCGGAAAAAAAGTGAGAATATGTTCACTAAGTTTATTGAGAAATTTAAATGTTAGATTATTGTCTTTTTGGACCTTTTGTACTGTCGATGTTAGTTTTGACAAAAATCATTAGCTTAATCTTTCTAATTTGATCGTTATACTCTGTCTATGTTTAGTTGAGAGATATGCATTTTATTAAACAAATTCAATCGTCTAAGAAGTTGAAAAGTCTGATCCACCAACCTCAACAACAATCATCATTGTCCGAATCATCAACATCGATTAATATGATGAAGTTTGATCGTGGCTTAGTGAAGCGTTCGCTTTTATATTCACTCGAACGTGGCTATTTTTCATTTGTACGATATCTACTTGAGTCTGGTGTGGATTCAAACGAGCGTGATTTGGAAGATCGAACACCATTGATGTATTGTTGTTTTATTGATGACAATACATGGTCATTGAACATTGCATTATCGTTGTTAGAATTTGGTGCAAAAATTCAGTATTATGATAAACGTGGTTTAAACTCATTGATGTATGCAATAATTAACCAGCGTACAATATTAGTACATCAGTTTTTATCATCGTTAGATTTTGATCTTAATCAAGCGACCGATATTTACGGAAATACAAGTTTGCATTATGCTTGCTACATCGGAAATGTTGAGATTGTTCGATTAGTGGTAGCGTGTATGAAACGTTATTCGATAGATATAACAAAGAAGAATAGTCATGGTGCATCAGCGTACGATGTAGCTTGTTCATTCCATAATAATCGTTGTAAAAATTTAGTGAGGAACGAAATGGCATTAGACCAACGATGTAATAACACTAAGAGTAACCACAATAATCAAAATTATTATCAGAGTATTACTATCACACCGATAATTACTTCTCAACGACGTGTGTCAACACCGGGTCGAATCCATTCAGCTGCATCATCACACAATGGATCAGCATTATCAGTACCGTCTTATGTCCTCAGTTCATGGAATATACGAAAAAAACGACGAAGTATAGTGTTAAATGAGAATAATGTGTTATTTCCAACCTTATTTGTTAAGCCTACTGATTCTCAGTCAACTACGTTGAAAAGGAATGACGTTTTAGATAAAAACCTCACCAAACAAGTCAAAAATCGTCAAGACTATGCACCCAGTAGAATCAGTAATAATAATAATGATATAACATTAGATTCAAGTTCAACTCCGTCACTAATGTCCAATTCATGGAAAGAACAATTTCAAAAAGTATTTGATAATCTTCAAACGTCAACTTCTCGTTCTTACCGCAAAACTATTAATCCACCATTAGATGATACATTACCATGTGAATTATTTGAAAAACTATATGGCATGGGACATCATTCTGATTCACATGATTGTGGTAGTGCGAATAATACAGAACTAAAACGTTTAATGCAATCATCAAATAAAAATGTACATAGGCGAGGTTCATTATCCAGTATTGCCTCCTCGATGAAATCAAAAAAATAGAATCATTTTTGTCGTTTTTGTTATGTGGGGCAGAAAGTGAATGATCTGTTTTTTTTGTATATGTGAGACAGTTAGAATGAGGAACCTTTTATACGAGTTAGAAACCAATCCATGTTTTGGCATGATAAAAAATCTAAATAAGCTCCTTTATTTAGGTGAACCAGTGCAAACACACTTTGAAAGTTTGAAAACTATGCCATTAAAAAGAGCACATACGAAAACCTACAAAATGAGTGGTTAGAGAGAGTTTCGTACCACTTTTCTAGCACATATCCACGTGCCTAGCCCAAATTGCCCACTGTGCCCCGGTATGAAACATATTTATACGATATTAAATACTTTCATTCGTGGTAAAAAATAGTTATAGAGTCACATGATGATAATTTTTTTCTCAGAAATTGTTTAACGCCGAGCTATTTTCATGCAAGAAGTTGAAAAGTGCTGTGATATCCAAGTCTATTTCTATTGCACTTTTCTCTCGAACGTAATTATAAATCCTTACCATATAGATATTTATCTACCAGAGCTATTTGTATAAGCTACTTTTAACATAATAGAGAGTGAAATTCCATGGCGTAGGATCTGTGATATAATCTAAACTGAAGTCTAAGCTTTTATGTCTTTTCCTCGGAGCAAAAGTTTTACGAAGTGTTCGAGCAACAAACCCAAAAGAAACGTATTCTTAAATGATATTTCATTATTGTTTACATATTTAGACACTTCATATTAGTTTGAATTCCTTTTATTCTTCGGATCGTTCATTGTATAAAGTATTAGTATCTACTAGTTATGAACTCTTCTTTCAGCCCCTGTCTTCTCCTCTACCTTGTTTTTTTATGCCTTACATATTAATCAATTAATACTGCTATGTTCGCTCAACATCTATATACTTGTTGATTGTGTTGATGTCAGTTGGTGCGACTAATGGTTCCAAATAGGTTATTCCTATAGAAATTCGAAATATAATCTGTTCAGTCCCCGAACAACGATCTTCATTCAACTCGAATAATTGGCAACATGTAGTCATTTCTGTTTCGTTGAGTGAATATGTGCTGTCAGCAAATATAAACAATATTAGAAAAAACAATGTCAAACACAAAATCACAAACTGACCGCAAATTAAATTGTATTCTATTTCTCTATTTTAAATGCATCCTCTATTCTATCGTATGCATCTTTAAGATACATAAGAGCCATTAAAGATAAGCCACAACCTAATGTACGCAATCGATCATCTCCGATTTCTTCCAAAATATGGGGCTTATTTAGAGCAAACATTTTCATGAATCTTGGCGAAAACCGGAGTTATTCAACTTTTACGAAAAGCCCCAAAAACTAATATTCCGCCATCTTGAAAAA
>CAJNOQ010003768.1:0-16017 GCA_905250885.1 Didymodactylos carnosus
GATTTCGATGATTGTAATGCGATTTCTAATGATGAGTATTATACCTTGACGAGCTTAAACAAAGCACAATTTGATAATTTAATAAAAGAGATAGCAGTTTCACCAATTCGTAATACGTCAATTAGATTGATACGCACAGCGGTGGCCTGTTTATTGTGTAAATTACGGTTGGGTTTATCTAATACAGTTCTGCGTTCTCGAGTTATTGAAAGTGCTCGTAAAGCACTATTGGAAAGTTTTGTTCCCGATCACCTTGGATTTTCTCATATTAATCGTCGTCAGATAATAGATAATCACACAACAACAATAGCCTGTGAACTTATGGGTGGAAGAATTGACACACTTGTGCTGGTTATCGATGGAACATACATTTATATACAAGTAAATGAAACGGTATTCTTAATTTTATTTTTCAACCTTATTTTAATTATAGAAAAGCCGAAATAACCAGTTGCAGAGAAAAACATTTAACGTGTACAAAAAGAGATCTCTGTTAAAACCAATGATGATAGTTACGACCAGCGGATACATTGTTGCCTGCATCGGTCCTTTCTTTTCGGACTATTCAAACAACGATGTGGCAATGATGAAAGACATTTTATTAAAAAATACGGACAACATATTGAAATTGATTAACAAGTACTTAACATATAAATTAATGCAACATATCTTGTTTAATTGATAAATCCTTTTATATTTAGAATGATATATTTGATGTAGACCGAGGTTTCAGGGATAGTTTAGGAGATGCATGTTTTAGGCTTGGATGTGGCAATGCCACCATTTTTAGACGGTCAAAAACAATTTTCAACATCAAGTGCGAACAAATCACGGTGTATAACGAAAGTACGATGGGTGGTAGAGGCTGTAAACGGACGATTAAAAAATTACGGCTTCTTTAACAAAACAGTGCAAAATTCGTCACTAGGGTTTGTCGAAGATTATCTTTCGATAGTCTGTGCTTTGATAAACTGCTATAGAGAACCAATTGCAACGTCGAAACCTGGAGATGTTGATGTTAGTGGAATAATGCTGTCACTTCTCAACCAAAAAAATAAAGTCCATGCGGTAATAACTACCTACCATCACTTCACTACCTAGAATTGTAAGTTTTTTTAGCTGATACAACAACACAATTTATCTCTAACTTCTCAATGGGAAAATATTGATGCAACGTCACTCTTTTCGACATTCAGTCATACAATTTAACAAATACGAGATCACTGGCTGGTATTGCGAATGCCCAATCGGACACCGTATTCTTGGATGCTACAGTCATGTTGCTTCTGCCATTTGGGTCTTAAGCTACGAGCGTTGGCAGACCAAACCGCGATTTTGCTCAACTATTTACAGACAGTATTCAAGTTTCAGACTTTTGTGTTTCAACCGATGATGAAGATGTAAATACTAGCTATTCTTTCAAATAAAAACAGTTTGATCTACATGACCTTAAACATAGACACCAACACAAGTATAACATTTTGTAGCCCGCGAAATCCTCTATTGAATGATATATAAAGTGGCGTGGTTAACGATAAACTGGTTGGACAATATAAGCGATAAAAAATTTTCTCTACTTGACAATCGCAGGGCTCCACTTACAGCTAACGCAGCCTGATATTCTAAGTTATATAGTCAGTTAAAAGACTTTCATATGTGGAGGTGTACATGCAATCAGCATAACCTATTGTTGGTAGAAAAAATGAACTATAAATCCTGTTCAAGGACGATTGTAGATAGGTTATATTTGAAGAACTTCAATAAGTTAATTATTTTATAACACTTAGGAGTAATGTGTTTAATGTGAGCTTGCCAACTTAACTTATTTGGTACTACAACGCCTAAACTTTTATGCTCAGAAACGAAACCTAGTTGTGCTGCACCAATAAAACCAGGAGCAATAGGCAGATTAGAGGATTTTCTTGAGAATAGCATACAAAAGCATTTGTCAATATTTCGAGGCAGTTGCTACTCCATTGACGAATTATATGCTTTCTTTAAATCATTGCTCATATCAACTATTAGTTTCGTCCGATCCTGATTGGCAATAAGACATTGTTGTATCATCAGCAAACTTTCTGGTGATACACTCCATATTTGAACCAAAATTGTCGATGTATACTAAAAACAAAATAGAACCCAAAACAGACTCTTGTGAGACACTGCGATTGATATTTCTTGGCTTTGAGCTCTGCCCACTAACGATAGTCACAATCGATCTTCCAATAAGATAACTTTCGAACCAATTTAACAGATTTTTCCTAACTCCTTTTTTCTCTAATTTGTGTAAAAGTGCTTTGATCCACATGTTGTCAAATGCTTTACTAAAATCTAGAAAAGCTGCCAGCGTATCCTTGCTATCTTTAACGTCTTTACCGTTCTCAGATCTTTATGTATACTATGAACAAACTCTATTAGTTGTGTGATTGTGCTATGTTTTCTGTGAAATCCACATTACATGGCGTTTAACAGGCTATTTTTAGTTAGCTGATCATATAGAACATTAAATATCACACGTTCTATAACCTTCGAAAGAGTGGGCAATAATGTTATAGGTCGGTAGTTTCCCGGTAAATAGTGTTCTTTGGCTATTGTATAATCATTATCGATCCAATTTTAAAACTTGACTGAAAAACTCCTATGTCAATAGATTGTTGACATATGTCTCTTAGAACATCAGAAATAAATAAGCTCAATTCACGCAGCATCCGCGCTGTAAGAGTAACCGAAGAAATAACGGCACATTTCTCCTCTCCATCAGTGTCGTCTTATATTAACATACTGAAATCAACTCAGTATTTTAGTCATTTTAAAACGTCAGACAATAGAAAAGAAAAAGCAAAAAATTTTTACCCTATTTTATCAGATAAAATTTCGTCAGAACGAAAAATTTTTCTTTATAGAGATTTACTATAAAATGTATTAACAAAAGTATCAGAAGGAGAAAAATGCACGCTCATTTGACACAGAAAGATTGAAAATAGTAAAAAAAAAATTTTTCAGATAAAGTAATTCTCATATAAACACTTCAGTTTACGATATTGCTGTTCTTCATTTATTTTTATTACTCACCGTATTTCAAAGATGGGCGGGGAAAGACTAAGCTTTTCGACTGCGGCTATCTGACAAATAACGGTCCGGAGAAGAATGTAGTCTATTACCATTTTCTTTTTTCTCCGTTTTCTTCTTTTAATTTGAATTAGTTTTTTAAGGTTTCCCATTCAATTCTCTACAAAAAGAAACTTATTGAGTGGCTTACTACAAAGTGTGTTACACATAGGTTACAAATCTTGAACCAAGATCTTGATTAAAACCTGAAAGATTTCTCAAGTTTTTGCTCAATTACTTCAAGATCTTACGCAACTTTTTAGACATCTGTGAAGATTTTGAGATCACCTTACAGTTCAACATCTTACAGAATCTGCCTTGGAAAAACTTAATCAAGATCTTAATCAAGATTTGTAACTAATTCTCATATTAATCAATTAATCAATTAGTCATTGATTATAGACAGTTAAAATTTTGACAGCTTTTCGATATCTGCATAGAATCTTGAATAGGTTTTTGGGTTCGTAAGGTACTTCTTTTTTACCTTTATCTGCTATTCTATAGCGTTAACTCTGCAGTACTGCTCACTTTACAGCTCTTACGGTACCGTTCAGACAATACCGGAGCTGTTCAATCAAACGTTATGTCCATATAACAGATATGATAATTTTTCATTTAGAGAACAACAAGTATAGCTTTGTTTATTAAATCTTCTTAAGTTTTTGATACAGAATTCTCAGAGACTTAATGTCGTAGTGACACCTGATTAAGATTTGTTGATGCGTCTGACCTGATGTTCTTGAAAATTCTGCATCACAATCTTGATCAAGAATTTTCAAGCAACAAAATCTTCAGAACTTGATTTTCAATTTCTGCAGGACGTGGGATGGTGCATATTATAGAGAAACAATATTTCATAACGCTTGAGCACAAACACTTAAATATCCTCATTTTTTATGCTAAGTGGAACGACCAGAATTTTCACATTAATCACTATGTGTGTCGTATGACCAGATTTAGAAAATCTATCACACACGAGTAGAAAGAGCACACTTAACAACATTAAAAGATTTACTTTGAAGTTGCTTAATGTCTTTATGTTGAATGGAAATTCGCTAAGAAATTTAGCAATTGGATTATTTAGGAGTTTCTCGGTATTTTTCGTCGAGGTTTGTTTTCACTTTTGCACTCTTGGTAGTGTAAAAACACATAATAAGTTTCTTTTGATAGAATGACAAACATTTTAAAAAAGAAATCAGAAGAGAAGGAAACGGAGAAAAAAGACGACAATTTTTCTTTTAAAGAAACCGTAAAGAGTAAAATACAACTATACAATCATTAAATAGTTTACTATTCAATAGAGTATTGGTATCAATTTACTACGGTAAGTCAATCATAAAAAACGTGCTAAGTACTCTTTTCCAACTCTGGATAGAATAAAGCTGGACATTTGGTGAAAGATATCTGATTGCCAAGCTCGCTTCTTGAACCTGATTTGTCTATTCCTTTGTGAATTTGAGTAAAAGACTGACAAAAGCTTACGCCTCTTAAGAGGGGCCCTCCTATTTAGATTTGGTTTGTCACTTCAATCCCAAACACTTTGAAGTGTTGTAGAGGACACTTCAAAATATATTTTTTATATTATATAATTTTTTAAAATTTAAATCAAAGTTTTACCTATCAGTTTGAAACTTCGGTTTTGTAACCAATCGATAGAGCACATCGAGATGTATATGTGAAAAGATTGTCACCGTTCTCAAACAAGGTTTGGCGACGAAATTCGGATTTGACCTTGAAAATGGATTTTGGGAGCCAAAAGTGTGTGTTTTCGAGATCTTGTCTACAGCGTCCCTCCGTGGGCGTAATTTGGAGCGGAAATGTGAGTGTAGAAGTTGTTTATCATATTGTTTTCTATGATATGATACTTTGCTGTTGCTCAATTTCTCAAGGTCAATCTTTAAAATTGAAAACACTGAGACGCTCCACTGCGAGAAAAGGCGCTCAAATTTTGACTCTACTTTCTATTTTCATCTGAGCCAGAGAATAGTCTTCAGAAAATCTCCAGCTCATAGCACATAGACACTTTCACATGGACGTTTCAAAAATCGAAAAAAATAAATTTCAGACCGGTTTTTCTGAGTACCGGAGCGCAAAATCATTCAGGACCTTGCACAGGGGTTTGCTTCAGGAAGCATTATAGAAGAAAACTGTGGGAACACAAATTGTGCAGTATCAAATTCTACACCGACTCACAAAGGGAAATTTTGAAATTTTTGAGACTTGATTTTTAAACTAAATTTTTAAAAATGGTATTTTGGCAATTTCTGAAATTTCCCTTCGTGAGCCAGTGTAGAATTTGATACTAAACAATTTATGTTCCCACAGTTTTCTTCTATAATGCCTGCCTGAAGCGAGATTCTGTGCAAGATTTTTCAAAATACTTTTTATACCAGAAACTGATTAGGCAAGTCATATCCAAAATTTTCCGTCAAACCTTATCCAATATCGATGAAAATGTTTTTGTAGATACATTTCAACATGGTCTATCGAATGACTATAGATTCAAGCTTATCTCTTGAAAAACAAAAATTTTATTGAAATATTAAAATAGGGCAAAAAAACGAGAAAAAAATTCAAAAAAATTTTCCCGAAGAATTACATGTTCGGTGACCGAAAAAATTTTACCATGTGTATTTCATACTGTCCTCTACAAAACGATTAAAAAAACGAGTGTCAGGACTCCTCCCCTTAACAATAGAAATAAGAGCATTTTGCCCGATGTTTTTAGTATTATTTGAATTAGCAGATATCATTCACGTCAAATTGACTAAACACATTTTTGATTGACTTTCAGACTATGGATGGAGCAGATGATAAAAATGTTCGGTCGACAAATGAAGGAAACGTAGGCCCAGGTGGTTTATTGTTATCTGATGGACCCGCAGTTTCATCAACATTAGGTGATCAATCGGGTACAAGTAGCGGTGTCAATCCAACCTACCATGAGACAGATGTGTTTAGTGAGAAAATTCCTCTTGAGCAACAACAAAATTTAGAGCACATTAAAGAGCAGATAGACACACTTCCAACCCAACCAGAAAAATCAAGTACAAAGAAATAATTAAATAAACTATATTAGACTATACTTATTTATCATGTAATTACGACTTGTAAAAACCTTTTTTGATTCTAAATACAGTATCATGTTGAATTATTTCATACAGTCTTGTGTTTTAATTTGATAAACAAGCCTTTCATTGAATGGTACATTCAAATTATAATATATAATGTAGCTGTTACGAAACAAAACTCTTGTATTTTTGTTTTGTATAGAGCAGGCGTCAGGTCAATCTGATTTCACTTGTTCATCTTGGCCTATGTGTCGAAAATAAAATAGGTCGAGGCATTGTTTGATTAACTTTTTGATGGAACTAGACAGATGAGATCGAGGTACATAGTATTGTAAGTAAAAGAAATCTCAAAATCTTTACAAAAATGGAGTTTTCGACAAGATTATTGAAATATCAGTCAAATTCATCAACAGTAGATTCTTTGAAAAGTCGATGCACACCACGCGCGGGTCATTAATAATTAGGAGGGTGCCCGGCTCATGTTCTGAAGGTATAAAATCATGCAGACGAAACATTCTATTACCAGTATAGTTTTTGAAGAATTAAACTAGCTTTCGAAAGATCCTTTCAAAACCATACTACAAGAAAAGATTTTGAATTTTGTTTTATTTACGAAAACACGTGCTCGCGTCTCTCCGTCGATTAGTAAAAACTACAGTTCTTTATCTTTTTTCATTAAAAATTTATTCAAATAATACGCAAATTTATTCTATCTAGAAATGAATAGCACAAGAATCGACATCGACTCGTATTATAGATTCTAACATAGCACACCATTCAATTTTCATTATTTTGACAGTCGTACGACTGTCTTTAAAGAAGTTTTTGATGAGATAAATAAAAGACAAAAAAATCTCGCAATGACTTGTGAGAATATCATTTTAGTCGAGAATATAGTACTAGATAAATTAAAATAGGGGCACCGCTTCCTTTTAATTTTTTTCGCCAATCAAATAGCTAAAGACAATTTTCTCACATAATTTGAGTAACCGAAAGACTTTCTTATTCGGGGATATAAAATTAAAAATTCCATTTAAAACTAACAAAAAATAAGTTTCTGGAAAGAGTTGTGAAACGTCTTATTTTGTTCAAAAATGTTAGCTCTACACAACTGAGCCGTCGACAAAATTTTTTTTGATATCGCCTCTGTAATTTAGTTTTCCGAAAGGCGTCAAGTTTCCCAATTTCATGGAAATTTTAATAATTCAGCATAATTCGTATGGTCAGTTCTTACACCCACGCCACAACGTACCTCATCACTTGTACTATACACTAGTTATCAAAGAATTATTGCAGAATTCAACCATAATCTGTCATAACTACAACAGAACGGAGTAGAATCTGATAATTAGTAGAATACAAATACTATCATACACACATAAAAAAGTTTTCTACACACATTCTGCTTAATTCTATCGAAATTGAGCAAAATTCGAATGCTAGATGTGTCGCTCAACTCTGTTCGAATCGTATTATTGTTTAAAAGAATCGAATTATGAAACTTCTACAAATTTTCAAAGATTTAAATCTAAATTAATTCCGAATCTTGACACTACTGAATTTTTCACAGTTTCTGTTTTTTAGAAACTCATTGTTCAGTAGCTTTAAATGACGCTTCTAATTTATATTTCCGAATAAGAAAACCTTTCAGCAACTTAAATTACTTTGGAAATCTATCTTTAGCTCTCTGGTTGACGGAAAAAAGTAAAACGGGCGGGCACAGCCTACTCCAATAATTTGTTTCAGTGCTGTATTTACGAGTGAACTTTCTCCAAAAAAAATGGGATGTTTATTTCTGCAAAACCGAAAATCGTATCACCAGAAAAACGTATAAGAATCATCCTTCAGTTTGTTTACTCTTTGACACTGTTGAAATGCACACATTTTGATGAAAAATTGGAATGTACCAACTAAAATGAAAAAATTCGTGCTCGAATAACTTGACCTGTTGTGTATGTATGTCTGTTTGAAATGAATTAATGTTTCTTAAAAATCATAATTTATTTGAGCTATCTTTTTCAATTTTAGAATAATCTATTTGTAACAGTGTTATTTCAAAGTAGATATTTCATAATTTAGTAGTAGATCGTCATGATCTGTCGCAAAAACACATTTCAACAATTAAATACATCTACAATTAAATTTTACTAGAAGTAAAACTGAAACGTGTCACAGAATCAGTACTTCGTCGTGACGGATACCTTTTAGACCAAGAAAATGGACAAAATAATTTATAAAAGCCTACTCGTAATTGATAACATGATAAGTAACAAGCATATCCAGTTATTGAATGATTCATTAATTCCAGACCTAAAAGGGAATCGAAATATGTCACAACTGTAGCACTGAATTAAAGATTAAACGCTTAGATCTTCATTTGTCGAATGATTAATTAATTTTTTTGTTTCGTCGAATCTTTATCAATCCGTGTCGTTTATTAATAGCATCAAAATAGTAAAGAACAATGTGAAGGCTCGACTTCATTTATCACACTTGTCTATTTTTTCTGGGGGGGGGGGGGGGGGGGGGGGGGGATTTATTTGGGTGGGATTTTTGGGGGTTGATTTTTTGTGGGTTTTTTTTTAGGGGGGGACATTTTTGTGGGGTCCCATTTNCTATATGCACTCACTTTTATGCTAAAAGAAAAAATGGTGGGGCTTCACTTGAGTGCGTCTCATTTGAGTGCGTTGCATTTTAGTGCGTGTTTTTTTTAGCATATCTCATCTGAGTGCGTTCTCGTCTGAGTGCGTCTCATTTGAGTGCGTTGCATTTTAGTGCGTGTTTTCTTAGCGCGTCTCATTTGAGTGCGTTCCCATTTTAGCGCATCTCATTTTAGTGTGTCTTAGTTTAGTGCGTCTTATTTGGGTGCGCTTTCAATTACACAACTCATTCCTCAAAATATTTTGAGACATTTGAATTGTTTCCGTCACCACTGTTTGAAATTAATTCTCAGTGGTTAGTAATCTTTTATAGTAAAAGGAGAAACAGCGTAGCTTACAATATTTTTGAATAGCATCATCCACATCACATACTCCTGCTACAGATCGATATTTTGAAGATTATTTTATAAGGCCTAATTGATATCAAAAGATTCTTTCTTACCCGAACTATGAACTTGTAACAAAATTTTCAGGAAAAAATTTCTCTTTTCTCAATTGTACACAATCTTCCATATTAATCCGGAATACAAAGTTTTCGTAACGATGTTGGTGGCGGTGGTTCCTTCCTTTTTTTATCTTGGATCTCGGCCGTGCGAATATGAGTTCCTTTAAGAAGACATGCGTTTTATAGATTTAAGCTCCTTTATCATTATAATAAGAGTTACTTACTCAAATCTGGTTTTGTATAATCTGTAAAACTGTTAACTAAGACACACTAAAATGAGAATGCGCTCAAATGAGACGCACTAAAATGGGAGCGCACCCAAATGAGACGCGCTAAAATGTGAACGCACTCAGATGAGAACGCACTCAGACGAGAACGCACTCAGATGAGATATGCTAAAAAAAACACGCACTAAAATGCAACGCACTCAAATGAGACGCACTCAAGTGAAGCCCCACCATTTTTTCTTTTAGCATAAAAGTGAGTGCATATAGTTTTCTGTATTGATTTTTAACGTTAATTTCCTCAGACGAATAGAAAGCATATGCATTTTGTAATGTTGCTGAAATCTCAGTTTTTATAATCCAGTGTATGTTGTGCCTTTTTTTATTCGTAAGAAGTACGTACAATTTTGATACTGAAATATGGTTATTGATCGAATGATGTATTGTGTGCACACCAGATACAACGGATACGGATAACATGAAAAAAGTATCATTCATAAAAAATGATTTTGATTACTGATAGATAATTACTGTCAAGAGTCCAGAGTACCAGAGATGAAATGAAAGTCATCTAGTGGAATGAATGGAGAGATTCCCTTCAATTTGTAAAGGAAACCCATCGTGAAGAAAAAATCGATTTACAACAATCTTCGTCTCAACTCGTACCATTTACTCCAGCGGATGAAACAATGTGAAATGGTGAACGATCGTTAGAACACGTTAAATATGACCCATTTAACGAGTCTAACACGTTAAATTTAGAAGTTAAACGAGTGTGAACGCAGTTTTCATTGTTTCTTTTTCGAAATCATGCTCGACCGCGTTAAGTTTGGGAATTTAATCCATTTAAATGTGTTAAATATGAAATATTTAATTATTTTCATATTTAAAGCATTCGAACGATCGTTAGCCACTTCAAATTATTTCATGGGAATCTTTTGCGAAATAAGATAAGATAAGATTTTATTTTACTCAAGAGCAGGATATCACAAAAAAGAACAAAAGACTTGTGGCATCCGTGGATACCCTGTAATAACAATTAACACTTGTTTATAGTAATCATCAAACAATAGCCATCCACCTGTTCATCGCTCTTTAACTAACGTCAGAATTGCGAATATTTAGCGCAACACTACGGTTACACTACGCAGATAATCACGATTATCTTTAATCGTGACTGCTTATCGTGATTAAACTAGTAGTGTAACCAACTTTAACCGCCTCTATCGAAAAAGAGGATCATGATAGCGGGGCTTGCATATGACTCCTCAACTGCAATAACTAATCAGCCTGAACTCTGTTTTGCCTATTAAAGAATTTTTCTAGCATTACTATACTCTTTTACAGATTAATAAATAATTAAGTAGTAATAATTTTATAATACTAACTTTTTTTTGTTAAAAATAATTACTCAGAGTTACAAAAATAAAACGAATAGGAAGCAAAAAGATCTTGGTGGTCTGATGAAGAAACAAACTTGCTATTAAATTTGTTAAAAGATGAAATGATATCGAATGAAATAGCAAGTCATCGGAATCGTGGCGCTCGAAAAAAAGTACAAGAAGTTTTATTAACAGACAGTTTCAACAAATTTATTGATCAGATTAAAGAGTGTTACTGTATTTATGCCAACACAAAACTTAGTTTTTTTAATTTTTTTTTTTTTTAGATGAGTTTTAAAAATGAGCTTTCTCTTGCGCACTGAGTATTTATTTATATTTATGGCTATCACGAGTTAAATCACGATTATCTTTTTAACCGTGATTAATGCGGCTACACACATTTCTGTTGCAACGTGATTAAATATTGTTAATCATGATCCCAAATAATTTCGGTTACACTAGAAAATGCTTAATCGTGATTATGTTTTAATTAACTTTTTTTTCTCAACAGATAATGATAAAGCATGTTAAATGATACGATTCGAACAAACACGATCTTAGCATATCTACTATAGTATGTTGTCGTTGTCACCGTTTTATCATTTGTATATCGAACGTCGTCATTTTAACCTTTTTTTAGCTTGTTGCTCACTATTGAGATCATGAAAATACAACGATAAATTAAATACTGTAATCATTTTTCTTTGGTTTATTATGTTTAAAGTTACAAATCAAGTTGTAGATGAAAAGGAGACTCGAGAAATATGTTAACTTTTTATTTAATATCTTCAGTTTTTTCCTTCTCAGTATACATTACAATTCAACACAAAAAGATTGACAGAATAATATAATACTCGACAAAAACAACAAATGTGTGCTGTTTTTGTTTTCGATAAAACAAGAAAATTATTTAATTAATCATTCGATGAATCGAAAGTTTACTAGACATCAGATGATAATGATTTATTTGCATATTCTTCCCATATTAACTGAAAGAAGAATATGCTGTAGACATGGAAATAATGAAAAAACAAAAAAAAAATCACTTACCTTGAAGCAGATGAAAGGCAATGGCTAGTTTAGTATCATCAACATATTTACGATCGACATATAGATGAAATAAAACCAAAATTGATCTTGGTATAAGAAAGATTGAAAAAAATGTTAAAAATGTTAAAATCCATATAGATTCATTGATTTTTTGTCGTGTAATAGACGGTAAATGATGAAGACTATAGAGTAAACATCCATTTGATATAAATAATATTGAAATTGGTATAGCATCATCAATGAAAGTATAACTGATAATTGTAAATAAAGCACCATTAAAAATATTTTCACCATAGTAAAAATTTAAATTTACTTTTGGTACAATGAGTAAACGACGAGGATCTATATTTACTGAAATAAATCGACCATGAATAAAATTTGGATGATGATTCAATAGACCACATACAAGTATAATAAAAATTAATATAATTATTCTTCGTTTTTTTTGTTGATTTAATTTTCGATATTGATGTCTACTTACTACCCAATATTTAATTGTAACAAATCGTTCAATAGCAACTAGTACTTTTAACCAATTAGCAACAAAGTGTGAATATCGACTTATTATAATATAAATAGCATGAGTTTTATAATTTAATGGAATAAAGTTTGCGTGTATAACATAATAATAAATAGCTGATAGTAGTCGAATACTATTGAATACAGTAATGCATATAATTAATAATTCATATGTTACACGACGAGATGATGCTGTATGATAGAGAACAAAAATTAACGAAATATTACCAAATAGACCGAATATTGTACATAAAAAAGTAAAAATACGACCAATTTGAAAGAAAATGAGTACAGATTCGGATGAAACTGAATCGATAAATAGTGTCTCATTCGACATGATTTTTAATCACAATATTCAAGATGTCTATATTTCTTATTTTGCAATACAAAAAAAAAAGATTGAATATAAATTGAAATTTTTTTGAAAAGTGAAATTTAATACATGAAAATCGAATAACAACTGTTACATTTAAATTTTTTGTTTTTTACCATCATCTTATCTAGTTGGATTAGATAACAAATTGTTTTTATAAATAATTATACTGTTGTACATAAATATAATAATCAGAATAAAGTTTCTTTTAGCCATTCACAGTGAACATGCTCTCCACATAGTTTTTTCCAAAGAACACTTAAGAGATTCATTCAGTTGAAAAATAAATCGAATGTTTATATTTCGATTAGGTAAATAGTTTATTCTGTTCATTAATGTTGTACCATCTAAGCGCTTTACAACCAATGATATTATAAATTATAATCTAGTTTTCAGATGGTTTATTCTGATGTGTTCAACATGACCTTTGATTGTACAGATAATATGTTTGAATTGGCCGATAAGTCAAAAATACTTTAGAAAACCATTTAGGTAGGCGGTCGAATGCGTAAATATATAACGTAGACAAACTATGGAAACATAAAATACAGACATCTAGTATTCTTTGGCTTTTTGGATTAGGAAAGATGGAGATTTTAGAATTTTGTTTTTTGTTCTTCTGGAGTTCAACTGGAATTCACATAATACGTGTCGGAAATCGTGTGTTTACATAGCCGAAATCTCTCCTCTATGTTTTCTCAATGCTACGATTATATTTTATTATAGTAAAGAACAAAACGGCTTTTTCCAACGGTTCCTGTCCATTTACTAATCTTTTAGATGATTCGATCTGAAGACTAACCTTCGTGTCAGTCGGACCACAGTACAGCCGTTGTGCTGTCCCGTATCGTTCTTGATATTTTTATCTATTCATTATGGCGTGATATCTCCAGTCAGAGAGTCCATTATACGAAACAAAGATGCAAATGTGATCATTGATCGAACCTTTCGTTTGAAATTTCTACTTCACAAAACAGTGCATTATTTATTAATGTTCCAGTACATTACTATACCGACACCGACATTGAAATTTCATATGACTTTAGAGTCTAGACATTCAGTCAAGGAAACGACGTGCATCCTATCTAATAAATATTTTATTATAAAAAGAGCAAACTGTCTAAATATTTCGCTATTTTAATTTAATTGGAAATCGCACATGCTTTCTTTGGACTTTCTAATGATGTGATACTATTGTTATATTATTAACGTCAAAGTTGTTCATAACTAATGTTTTTCTCGACATCAGCTGAATGTCACTGTCAGATTGAGCTGTCATCATTTTATTCGACGATAAATTATACAAATGGTTACTCTATATCTACCCTTATCATAACGATCATATTTTTTATATGTAGACCACATTTAATGAACAATTCATTTATCAAGAAATAACAGCAGAGAGAATATTTTCAAGCTAATATGATATCACAAAGAATTCGTTGCCACTTTCGATATGTGACACAATTGATTACAGATTTTTGTGCTCATATATAGTAAACAACTAATTAGCCAATAGTTGGTGGTTGAACAACTCTTCCAAATTGATCCACAAAAATCCGAACGCGATCAGTGCGATAATCATATGTAACTGGTTGACCTTCCCTCAAAATTTGAGGATTAAAACCTAAACATACTTCAAGAAAATGCAAGGGAAACACGTTAAAGAAGAACGTGTGTACCACTAGCTTTAATTATAGCCGCCACTTGTCTTCCATTCTGACCAACATACTCCGGCCAGGAAGTTTTCTGCCTAGTGGATCTCATAGTAGGAATAGCTATAAATATAAAATAGTTTGTTAATAAGGCATGCTTGGTACAGGTTCTATTTTGCATACTAGAAAACTTTAACTCACATGTACTATACATGTTGAAAGTAGATAATGATACCGTTGAAACAACGTTTCTTTTTATAAGCAAATATATATGTATCCTAAACGTCAGAAATGATATTATGTTTCGCTTGAAAACATATTCGTCATTTTTCGTAATTGCTATAGAGCAAAAAGACAAATTACCTTTATTCAAGGGCATTGAATGATGTCAAGATTTATTACGAGAGTTACTCAGAGCAAATAAGAATGATATATACCCGTTACTCAGAATACTGATGCGTCTAATGTCTGTTTAAATGGCAGGATTAGTTGATACCCGTTATTCGTTGTTCGGTAACTTATAAACAAGATCTGCTTTTGTATTTTACTTTAATCACATACTAGAATAAACTGTTTTACAAATCAGAGTGATATGAAATGTTTTAATAAATTGAGAATTAATTATGAGTTTATCTTTTCATTAGTTGTAGTGTATATGTTGTTTTTCTGAGAGCGATCTAATAGACTTACACGAACGCTGCTGTACATGTTGACGCTCTGATAATAATCTGTTCAATGATACGTATTTATTGTTTCATCGCACGACTCAATTATCGGATAAACGTATACTTCTTCACAAGCTTTTCTTCTCTCTTATATAAATACTGACGTTTCTACTTAATTTTTCTCTTTTATCGTACTTGTTTCAGGTATATCAGCTGTCACAGGTTACATGCCACTCTTATAGCATTTCCTCTACAACTATTTTTTGTTATGCTTCCAACTCTTAATTATTTTCTCATTAGATGCGTAGTCAGATGCCTCTATACAAACATAAGGAGTATATTTTTGTAGCCTCAAAAATAAAAAAGCAGAGGAAATACTGTGAAATTTCAATCTCCATTACTTTGTAACCTAAAAGACACTTCTGTCAGTTTTAGTTTTTCATACTTTGCTGCATAAAACAAAGAATACAGCCGTTTTGTAGCTCTTCAAAGAAGCTGTAACTGACTATATTTAAAATTCTTTAAATACTGCACTTCAAAACATGGTACGAACAATTTTGTTTCATACCGTATGTAGCTTGGAAAAACAGCTGTCAAAAAATTAGCTGCAAAATCGTGACATCTACAGAAAACTCAAATTTTTATAAAAACCAGTGAGGTGACAACCGGAAATAATATAACCCCCCCCCCCCGGGGTTGGCGGGGGGGGGGGGGGCGCGGGGGGGGGGGGGGGGGTCTTTTTTGGGGGGGGGGGGTTGGGGGGGGGGGGGGGGGTTGGGGGGGGGGGGGGGGGGGGGGGGGGGGGGGGGGGGGGGGGGGGGGGGGGGGGGGGGGGGGGGGGGGGGTGGGGTTTGGGGGGGGGGGG
>CAJNOQ010003769.1:0-19176 GCA_905250885.1 Didymodactylos carnosus
ATGGCTATGTTCAATTTTATAAATAATTTTCAGAAATTTTTTTGAAGCTGTTTTTTTGTGAAAACTATTAGAATAAATGGTAGTTATAGATGAAAGATTACTTTTCTCTGACTCTTAATGTACTTTTGATTAAGACTCTCGCGATAAAGATGCTCTTTAGGCTGTAATTGCCCGGTTGAAGTAAGCTAGTTACGATCTAATGAGGTAGTATGAAAGTCTGGGATAGTAACATTTCTAGAGGACTGTCTGATTCATTTCATAAGAATTCCACAAAAGGTATCTCTTACGTTCTTTACTGACTGTCTCTATTATGAAGAGTCTAGTATTCTGTAAAAGGAAGAAAAGACTTACGACGTATGAGATCATTGGTAATACCCGTTATGCACATCTTTTCTTTCAGACTTCCTTCTATATACGTCATGAACTGATTATAACCTTTTTTTCAAAACCTATTTAGTTTTTTGCTTCAATAGATGGAGCCTTCATTTTTACGCCATTCGACGTGCCGTTCGATGGACAACGAAAGTATGTTCTTCTTTTTTTGTTGATGAGAAATACATTTCCGTACGATAGGCAAATCGACCAGGTCCTTCACCAACAGATTTTTTATTTTCGTTCAAATTTTATGAAATTAACCGCAAATAGGTAAAATTCGATGCTGAATTCAATGTACATACTTTCAGAAGGGTCAAGAGGTCTTTTAATGAGTCTTTGGAAAATTTTTAAGAAAATAGTAAGAATGCATGATTGTATAGGCTGAAAGTGTACGGCATCTTCCCCATTAGACCGAAAAGGCTACGCGAACAAATTTTATTCGTCGACAGGAAAAGCCATACACCATGTTCTTTCTATCATTCATCTGCGAAAGAGTGCTTTTTAGTAGTTAGTACATTACTTTATATGACACTAAGACACTTTCACGTTTCCTGGCATGATACGGATGATTTTTTGAATTTTATTGGTGCCATGCGTGTTAACACAAGTCACAAGTGGAGTAAAATATTTTTATTTAACGATTATAATGAATTTGTATCAGATGGACGTGGAGGAAAACAGACAGACACATTTTATGACACTTATCCGGAAATCGAACAGTCGGCAAAAGCATTCGTTATTGGAGCTTGTTCTGAAAAAGCAGCATCATTTATAGCAGCTGATCTTGCACAATATATTGATGAACAGTATTATGCTACAGAGATTCGAACCCTGAACCTGCCCTATGAAAATTTTGGTGATTAGAACGGCGCGATTTTTATTGAAGAAAGTTGCACTCAATTTGAGATTAAATTGGAAAAGTAAGGTGGTTAGTGTGAATTAATTTGAAGTTAGAAACTTGTTCAAGATGTAGTGCTTCTGTAAGGGGTGAAAAGTGATACTTATCGCTCAGTTTTCAGTGAGTATTTTTTTCATTTTGCCGCGTTTTAGACTTCTGCTGCGGTGTCTGAATAAACAAGCTTTCTGTGGAAATATCGAATACAGCTGAAGTGTACCGAATTAGCTTCTTGTTATTCATGTAGACGGTACAGTCAGAAGTACATGATAAAACAGGTCACTTTTCCTGGGAGTGGTTTACAAGGAAACGGAATGCATCAATCAATGGGGAATTTAATGAGGACTCCAGATATGCTACCCCTTTTCAACCCTTGGACAACTCTTAGTTTTTGAGAAAGAAACGCAAAACTGTTTTTGCGTGGAAACTAGCGCTTTTTATTCTATTCTCCCATTTTTTCTAGGCATATTTCTGCATATGTTTTTTCTTTTCTGATTCTCTTTCTTTTGTGTATGTCGGGATGAACGGAGAAAACGAAAAGAGAATAGCCGCATATACTTTATATTAAACGTTTATTTGTACAGCTATACTTTAGTGGGAATATTCATTTACTCTTGTATCCAAGAACATTTCTACACTATCAATTTAATGCATAATCCGTCAAGTTAAACAATTAAAATATCACTAACTAGACAGTACACTTTTCCACCTATCACGCGATCTTTAAGTACAGAATTTGAACATTGTGCTGAAATATTTTTCAATAAAATGCACCTCAGACTTATAAAGATGTCAGCTGCCTATATCACCGCTGAACACACGAAAAAATCATAATTTTTGTTTGTAATTGAGTAAGCTTCTGAATCAGTTCTGGAAAAGGTTTTAAGGCTCTTTTTTACTATCATGACTTTCCGGCTTTCGCTTCGGGTCATGATAATCAGACATAACATGTGTTAAAACTTTAGTTATTCAGTGAATAACCACATTAATTTTATGTAGAAAATGAAATAAAGTAGAAATGAACCATGAAAACAAGATTAAAGTAGTAGATACAGCATAGCTCCTGTATATGTATATAGGACAAGGGGGAAAAAGCGCACTCCGTAGGGTGCCGGAGTGATTCGGAGTACCGCGGGCTTAAGAAATTTTATTGAACTGAACTGTCCCAGAAATCTCTGTTCCTACAAGCAGAGCAAAGACGTCCTGTCTGTGGAAAAAGAATTCACAGAACAGAATACAACTGTCCCGTTATCTGGGAAATTTTCCCAAGGAAAGTACCGGATTGTCCTGTTTCGGGAATCGGATTGTTCCGTTTTGGGGGAAGCATATTGAGAGAAATATTTTATTTTAAAAGAAAACAACGCACTTCGCCACACCGGACTATTGTACGGAGTGCCGGAGTGCACACCTCCTAACATTTACGTTTTCATTGATTTACCGATTTACAGGTTTTTGAGTGTATGCTATCTTATACGGTGGTTGTTGAGATTTTGTGGTGGCTTATTATAGACTTTATGTAGAAAACTTTGTAGGTTTTCTTGTGGTCTTTGTGAGTTAAAACCCACACGTTGAAGAACTTCATTTTGTTGTCTTTCTCGTTAGCTGCTCGACTTTTTGCTGGAAAACAAATTTTATGAAAACACCTCATGCAACACATCGCCAGATGCACTTTTTGACGCTGATTCTGAATCTATCCTTATAGATCTAATTAAGACTTTGTAAATTCGATATGCTGAAACGAGATTATCAGAAATCGTTCTTCGTGGTGAGAAACAGTAAATATCACTTTCCGTCGTGAAGATCGATTTGTTCAAATTTGAGTCCAGCAGATAATGAAGATTTTGCGAAAACGTACCACGTTTACATCGACTTTATCTGGATTGTTCGAGAGTAACAGGATTAGTAGAACGTAGGCTCTTGGTGACGAATATCACGTTTAAATCACGTCGAAATAGACAATGAAGGAGAAAATGCTATATAGCCTCCTTTCTACCGGCACCACAGGAACACCGAGGCGAATTAACGCAATCCCGTTCATATACGTAGAAATTTAGCTGCGGAAAATTACATCATCCTTCTAAACAATTGTATTGTGGTCATCTAGACCTGTGGAAGTCCCACTTCCCATTCCCTACTGTTTCACGTTTATTGTTAAAAACTGTTCACTCACTTCGAAAATCGATTATGCTCACAACTTGCTTTACTAGATTAATTATGTTCACAAATACTTTACTAACGCATCCTGCTTCTTTGCATTTCGCATAAGTTGTTAAAGCAGAAAACGCTATACAGGTTCTCTTATGTTTAAGCGGGGAACCATTAAATTCATAAAGACCGCTGCCAGGCTTCGTTAAGTTTCCGATTAACACATCTTGAAGATTTTTCAAGGCGCATCGAATGTGCATTACAGTCGGCTAAATACTGGATAGTTAGAGCGAAATTTTAATAATATTGATAGTATGATGGGATGTTTGTCTTTGGGTAGATTCAGTCGTTTACGTCCAATCGGAACCGTTTCAAAGGGTGGAATCACTAACGGCATGAGAATTTTTTTCATAATGACTGTTTATCAGACAAAAATAGCGATAGTGATGCCACGAAAAGCAGTCAAGTATTTGATATATGGTTAAATGATGCAAAAACCAGTTACGGGTAAGAGTCTTAAGCTATAATCTGAATTTTTAGCTATATAATTTGATATATTCATACGAATTATTAAAGACAGCCAGTTTCGAACTCCGACAGATGAGTGATTCTTTCGAGAGCGTACCACGCTTACATCGACTTTATCCGGATTGTTCGAGAGAAGCAGGATTAGTAGAACTTGGGCTCTTGATGACGAATATCACGTTTAAATCACGTCGAAATAGACAAAAATCCTGTGGAATTTTCTGCTGAAAAGAGGCTTTTCTGAAAGTGCTTGGCCAAAGATAAAAACCTATTTTTCTAATAGCCCACGTCGAGTATATGCAAGATATATGTCATCCCACGTCCTGTAACCCCGTGGAATGGTGCAACAGGTACTCAAACTTTGAAAAACGAGAAAAATGTCCTTTAAAGGTTTATTTTTTCTATCATTGAACGCTTTTTTAATCTCGGTGAAAACCACTTCACTGGATAGAGCTTGAAAAGACGCGTCTACTTTTCGGAAAAAACGATTTTTTTAAAAATTTTCCTGAGAGCGTACTTAACATTTTGGAACTTTGTGTCCGTTAGTGATTTTGTAGCTCTACACATATAGAATCTAATCTGACAGTACCAGCTCATGAAAGTGTTTCACTAAAAAATGGTGAAAATGCCTACAAAAGGACTATTCTGCTGGGAAATGGGATTTCCACAGGTCTAGAAGACCCCAATGCCGTTGTTTTAAAACTTTTTAAACGTGATATTCGTCATCAGGAGCCCAAGTTCTACTAATCCTGTTACTCTCGAACGATCCGGATAAAGTCGATGTAAAGTCTGGTACGTTTCCGAAAGAATCACCCAGATATCGTACAGGGATGATAGAAATAAAAAAGCTTGCCAGCGTTGCTTCTGCGAAGCGGAGCTGTAAAAACTTCCAAGTGAGCTTCTTGCACTGCATAAGAATATATATAATAGAAGGAAATTATGATACGAAAATTATTGGGGAGAATGAAATAGTCCGCATAAGACTCAAAATCGCCCCACTACATTTTATTGCTTCAATTTATCCAGAACTCATCAAAATTATCTTATCCGATGATTCCACCCTTTGAAACGGTTCCGATTGGACGTAAACGACTGAATCTACCCAAAGACAAACACCCCATCATACTATCAATATTGTTAAAATTTCGCTCTAACTATCCAGTATTTAGCCGACTGTAATGGACATTCGATGCACCTTGAAAAATCTTCAAGATGTGTTAATCGGAAACTTAACGAAGCCTGGCAGCGGTCTTTATGAATTTAATGGTTCCCCGCTTAAACATAAGAGAACTTGTATAGCGTTTTCTGCTTTAACAACTTATGTGAAATGCAAAGAAGCAGGATGCGTTAGTAAAGTATTTGTGAACATAATTAATGTAGTAAGGCAAGTTGTGAGCGTAATCGATTTTCGAACTGAGAGAATTCGTATGAATATATCAAATTATATAGCTAAAAATTCAGATTATAGCTTAAGACTCTTACCCGTAACTGGTTTTTGCACCATTTAACCATATATCAAATAATTGACTACTTTTCGTGGCATCACTATCGCTATTTTTGTCTGATAAACAGCCATTATGAAAAAAATTCTCATGCTGTTAGTATATCTAACTAACAAAGCAAAGTACTTTTGTCTTATAAATACAAGTAAGTAAAATTAAATCATATCCAGACTAAATTACAGTAAAACTTTCCTGCGATTCATTATTACCGTCTGATTTTGCACTTGAGGCAAAAATAGGAATTTTTCTCAAAAATTCTTTTACGAAAATTTTAACTGTATTTTCATGAATATGTCCAAACAAAAATATATTATAAGTATATTATATATATACTTGTACTAAGTATATAAGTACGAATAGAACATATTATAATTAGTAAGAGATAGTGTTTGGCTTTTCTTGCAAAGACGTGTCGAAGTATTGCACATGAGAAAACGCTAACTGACGAAATAGTTTCGTAGCCAAGCGAAGGTTTATTTTGAGTTTCTTAGCTTCTCTTTCTTTTACTTCCACCTTCGCATCTATCATTTTCTGCATAAGGTCAAGAGTCTCACGAGTTTTGAATCCTTGCGCATCAATTTGATCTGCTACATAATTCGTTATATGTTTGGTTGTAAGTAGGTTAGTGTTTGTGACTAGGTTTATTCGGATCAAGTTCTGATCCTGGTCTGAATCGTCTTATCCCGTGGAAAAGAACTACTTTTGAAAAAAAAGATCCAAAATGTTAAGAAGATAGCAAGATAAAAACAAATTTATCTGAAATTGGTCCTATCCATGAGATGGGATACTCCGGATGTTAGTCTCGGCGCTGTGAGTTGTGTAAGAGTGAAATACAGGAATAATCTCAGAATAGTCTAATATAAAAGAAATATTAGATTGTATTCTCCCAAAACAATTACAGATATCTGTTGCTTAAGTAGAAATGAAACATGAAATAAAATTAAATCAAAATTTCGTGCTTTTTTTCTAACTGCGAAAGTTGACAAATTCGTCAGTCATGTAATTATTTTAACGCAAAAGGACCTTTTAGTATTACCAGTAACTTTCTTCATAAAATTTGTTTACGAAATAAGTGCATCTTTTCATCTCAATTCACAATCTTTTTTGTAATGCTCTGTTCGTTGATTTTTCTTATTAAGATATTCATATTATTTGTATCTTTAAATTCTTTTTTCCTGTCTTAATGTGATTTATCCAATGACCTGAAATTTTTTTTTACAGTTTTTCCAACCGAGCGACTCTTTTTCTAAACCTTTTATATCTCCCATATCCTTTTATATCACCATTTTTTGATCCTCTTTGGTGTATTGATGTGCCTGACTTAGCATCGAAGCGCGCAGTAGTACATCTGCACTGCACATCATTCAATTTCATCAACCTAGCGGGTTTTAGGTTATGAACCACGCTGATTCCAAATATCCATATGAGACGGGCCGCTAGGCCTTCCTAGAGTGCGATTTTCTAGAAAACTGGTTTTCTAAAACCCTCGAAAAGTCTTCGAAAGTTTTTCTTAATAAGTCATGATTGTAGCCCACGACATTCTGATCAAAATGAGACATCTCCCACCTCTACGCGACCTTTCTTTGAAAAGTTATAGACTTTACAACAAAAGCCCTAAATTCATTTTTCCTTTTTCTTTCTGTAGCTTTGAGCTGACAATGAATGTTCCCTCGTTAGCACAGGCTTTCATTCGGTTCTTGCATTTTGTTCTGAAAACTCAAACCCACCGAAAAAAGTCGACATATTCCTCCATCCTGCCATCGGGAAATGGTAAAATACGAGTGCATTTTCTGTACAAACTCTGAAAGTATGGCTCGATTCGAAGATATTTTTGTAAGGCATGGGAGGATGCTGGCGAAATCATGCCAGGGGCCTTTTAAATACTTTCAATACCGCAGCATTGTGTCCAGCGACGTTTGACTTCATGTGTATTACCCATTTTTTCTTCGCTTTGTTAAAGACGCATGATCGAATGATGAATGCGAAGCCTAAGGCAAGTAAAATTTCTTAACTCAAATATCTTGAGAGTGGGCTCAAACAGTTTTTGGGTGGGCTTAGCCAACCTGTGGCTGTGCCACTAGTTCCTCAACTCGATCGAGAACATGACCTGCAAACATCAGCGTTCCAGGCAGTGGTCTTTTAGAGAAACACATTGAAGCACATTTTGGTAAATGTAACGGTAATAGCCATTGAACGGACCACTGCTGAATAAGCGCAAGATCCTTGTTCAGGGTCAAGTTGACCTGATTATAACTCTTATCACTACAATAAAGTAGCATATCATCAGCAAAAAGGTGTGTTTTTGAAGTCAGGTCATGTGCGATATCATCAATATAAATGAGAAACAGGAGAGGACCTAGTATACTACCTTGATGTATACCACAATTAATTCGGATGGATTTTGACTGTTTGCCACCAACCAATGTTGTGATATGTCGATTAAGTAAATAATCTTTAAACCACTCGACCAGCTGAGGGCAAACACCTTTCTTCCTTAGTTTGTGCAGCAGTTCATTGTGTCATACCTTGTCGAAAGCTTTTTTGAAGTCTAAAAACACAACTTCAACATCTTTATCTAACGCCCTATCCTCGTAAATGAATTGTACAAGATCTACCAGTTGATGAATGGTGGAGTGTTTCTTCGAAAGCCTGACTGGAAAACCGAAAGTCGACCTGTTCGTCAACAAATACTGCGTTCAACTTATTTATTAAGACGAAAAAATTCTAAAATATATATTGTCGAAGATTTAACCAAACGTACGTTGGATTTGTTTCACGCTGCACGTGATGCAGTTGGTGTATCTGAGAAAAAAATGATTGTCACTAGAAATGGTCATGTTTATCGAAAGTTATCAGATAATTCATTAAAAAAGGTAACTGTAACTGAGATTGTAGCTACTCAACACCAACAAAAACAACAGCAATCCCAGACCGGTCCTTCAACGTCATCTACAGGCGGCGCGGATATAGTACTTAAGGACAGACTAGATGATGACCTAGTTCAGGTAATTAGTTGAGAGCAAGAACTAGCTAGTGCTTAGTTTAATATAGAACGATAAAGAATTTGGGTTTCACTTTGATAAATGAAAACACGACTCACTCATGTTCCGTAAGTAATTTGCTTCGTTTTAGGGCGCCCTACTTTGTGTTTACAACACCTTTTAGCATCCTGCACATATACGTTTAACATATGAAAACTACCTGCTTTTTCCTCGCAACGATTCAAGCCGGGAGACCGCAATATCCGGATCGGGCATGTCGAGAAACGGTGTTCACCTAAGTTTCTTCTTAAAGGCAGACAAAAAGTTCCCGTCGAAAGTTTTGCCTGAGGTCCCCTCCCCCCTCAGGTATTTTGCCTAAAATTTAGGACGAAAAATCTTTTTCAAAACGCGTCGAATTATATATCATTCGTTGCAGTTATTTTCGTAGATTCCGAATATCGCATTGGTTTTGCATAAAAATGCTTCTGAACGTTTAAAATTTAAGTTTTTCATTTTTTCCGTTCTGCATATATAAGTTCGTGTTCACTGTGAGAAAGAGAATATGTTTTTTTCTTCTCTCTTCCCATATGATAAAGCACGTTCTTATTTTTCTATCGTGTCATCGATATAAGAAACATTTAGTCTATTTTTATATTTTGCGATTTGAGTGAGAAAAGGTGTCTCTCAATCACATACTGATAATCTACCAGTATACATAAAATTTTAAGCTCTATCCGAATTTGAATGTTTTACATTTCGGAAACGCGTATTGTCAGAAATATACGCGTTTCAAGAAAAACTTAATTAAGACAAAAACTCGCTTTTCGACTTAATTACCAAATTCTAAGTTCTAATTTTAGTCTCATTAGATAGAGCACGTAAAATTACATATGTTTTACCCCGCTTTCTCTTCGGGAACATGATGCACTCATTTCAGGTTCAACTAGGGATTGATCTCAAAATAAGTACATACAGAGTTTGTTCTAGCAGTGCTAGAACAAATAATAATTATAATTTGGGAAGAACCATCGGTGGCCTTGTTTCTAGACGAATGAGAAAGTGCCATGTGAAAGGTTGCTAATCCTCCATGGCTTGAACCTACAATACTTCTCTGATCACACAAAATCCAATTTCAAGTCAAATACCCGCAATAACTGTACGCTTAGCTGTGGGCAATGTTCGATAGTTTTTGTCGATCCATGGTTTGACATTATTGACAATATTATCATTATAATCATCAACTCCACCATAAGCTTGTTTCCTATTTTGAGAGAATAACTATAGCCTTTTCAGTTTCGTTTACAATAAGTAATATATCGAAAAATGTCAAATTCATGAGCGTCAAAGTAGCAGACATTAGATAAGTTCCGATTCTTAGATATAGATACCTAGAGAAAGCAATGGCAGAATTGACAAGTTCAACGAAATTAGTTTCGTGTGTTTGAAAGGAAGAATTCAATCATTAACAGAGCCACACTTCCAGAATCACAAGAATCTATCGAAAGTAAGAGTTCTGTTTTTAAATGATCACGTAAGAATTCATCTTCTGCTATTTCCGCAACAGTAGCAAGTATTAATTTCTCATGTAAAAGTTTAAATGACGTCCAGTAAATGCATCTAACAAATTCATGAAAATGTACTGTTACGAACAAAAAATCTTTAGAATCTTGAAAAAAATTAAAATAGAAAGTGACGATATTATTGAAATGATAGAGCATAAGCTTATTTTGGGCAGAAAGCACAGAATAGAGCACTGTTCTCATGTTTTCAATTTAAAATCCTTTCTCGTGGACCATAATCGGTGAATGATTTTTGAAGAGAGTCTATGAAATATAAACATACCACATCCAATGTGTATGCGTATATTCTCGATTGCGATCAAGTGGATGAATGGCAACAACAATCCCTTGTTTAGAATCATCTTTCTCGTATATCTTAGATACTGTTTGTCCAACCTCAAAATATCAAAATTAGGTTGATATAGTCTGTTGCTGTAAGAACTTACATTCCAAGATTTGTTCACTAAGCCTCCATTCCAAAATGCCGTTTGGCCATCATTCATATAAATGACGAGATATCGTTTCGCTTGATTGTTGGACAGATAATCAATAGGTATTAAAACATGTATTTTGCGCGGTACATGATCGTGTGAGACGCGAAATTCGTCGTAGGTACGTAAATGACCACCGGTGACACCTTTGTCACTTTCATCGTGAAAATGACATGTCTGACAGTCGATTGTGAAATTATGTTCCTTGGTTGCCACTTTTATTCACATTAAATAAAATACCAAATGAGTGAAGAAAATGTTGGCTGCAGTATATTAGACTCACTAACAAATTGAGTTACATTTTTTATCCAGCAGTTCTTCTCGTTGCAATTTGTTTAATAAATCATCATACAATTGTTTTTTCTCTTCTCGACTCGACACGATACCGTACCAAACACAGAAAAGAAGAAACATGTGAGTCGAGCTCTCGATTCACTTATTTCAGGCATCTTGAGGGTGTGTGGGTGTGGATATTTCTTCAATCACACCCGCCCTCACACCCTCACACTCTCAAGATAGATATGGGTGAGAGTGGCTTGGAGCGTATTTTACTAATACCCCTTATTGGACATCCTATATAAGTGAAACCGATTCTCCTCCGTACTAGTCTTTAGGTTGCTGCTAGCGATAAAGCTGAATTCAACTTTCAAATTTGACACTACTGCGAATAGCAAAAGCAATCGATCTCAACAGCTATTCAGACAACAACAATCCATTAGTTAAAGCAAAATTGAAGAAACTTAATACATTCAAGAAAACCATCATTCATTCATTATACACATGAAAAAAGATTTCACAGTAACAAATCACACACCTTCGTCAATTATGGAATCAAATATTTGTGGAAACACCAATCACCAGTACGAAACTTATAATTGGCCAACGCAACAGTCCAAATCTGACCAAAGAATTGGTATATCATACTTCACAACAACAAGCATCCTCAGAACACAAAGAAACATATCAAGAAACTCACCCTAAAAATCGAACACTACGAATTAAAAATTACTCCATAACATATCAGTTTATCGCCATTCCCATACACATCTTTCCTTTTATTCCATTGACTGTAAGTCTATGGTCATACGAAAAAGTGGAAGTGTTTGTGTGTGTCCGTACACGGGTGTGACGGACGTACATACACATAGTCGTGTGCGAGTGTGACGGACGTACATACATATGGTGACCACCGAGTGTGACGGACGTACATACAAATAGTCCTGTGGTAGTGTGACGGACGTACATACATACGGTGACAACCGAGAGTGACGGACGTACATGCATATTGTCATGTGGCAGTCTGACGGACATACATACATATCGTGGCCAGTGAGTGTGACGGACGTGTATACATATAGTGACCAGCGGGTGTGACGGACGCACATACAAATAGTCATGTGGCAGTGTGACGGACGTACATACACAGAATCACTAATGAGTGTCGTTGACATTGGTGCAGAGACGTGCTTGCGTTCGAGCTTTATGTGAAATCAGGGAAGTGTAACACCTATCCTGGCTGCGACCGCGGACCGAAGGGACGCGTGAGCATTGTCTGTAATTTAGAAATTTTTTTAGGCCCCTGGGGTTCTTTGGGTACTCTCGAGAAGCCTAGTATAGATTGAAGGTACTTTACGAAGTTGACACATCATGTCAGAGAATTAACCATAACGCATAGTAGATACTTTCTAGCGAACACCGACCGACGGGAGGTGTACGCGTTGTTTTGACGAAGAAGGCCAAACTTTGACCCCACTTAGGTTTCTTTATCAAGGGTAAGAAGACTGATAGATTTGGTAATATTACGTCCATTTCGAACATCTGTACGACAGATAAAACTAAATCAAATTACAGAGTTTCGATGAACTATAGCAATTCTGATAAATGTTTCTCACCGATGAAAAGCTAAAGCAAGTGGTTCTGTAAACTAAGATGGAAAATGTGGACGTTCTCACCGCGAAAAATATGCATCAATTCTGTAGTAGCAAGGTCGAGTTACAATAGAATGAATAATAATTTCGAGAGTACACTCAGTGGACTTACAGGCAATGGACCTAGTGAATCGATGCGATTCACGTTATTTATTGTAAAGCATTAAAAACAAAATAAAATTCATTCCTCTTAATTTTCTTTCTTCCCAGTAATGATATAGCGAATAGAAAATTTCGGAAATCATACAGAAACCTTTTCAATTTCAATCATAGATTAAATTGAATATGGATCGCTTATTTGTGATCTTCACGATCATTAGAATAGAGTCCATCTTCAATTAAACCGTCTAATGAGACCCTTAAACAAGTTCGAAACGCGTCACGGTATAGCTCTTGACTCACATGCTCACACCGTTTGTTAATGTTGTCGAAGATGTATGATTTATAAAAAGCAATCATTTATTTTAAAATTAAGATAAGTAAAAATATTCCCACGAATCCAAGAATGGTAACTGTTTATCGGTTAGTATTGTCTTTTCCAATACTCGTCGTGTATCGAATTGGATTCTCAACATATATCTTGTTATTTTGAGTGATCCACCGGTATTAGTTTGAATCAGATAAAGTACTTCCCTCCTGACTGGATTCCATACATCTCTAACCATTTCAACCTGTTCTCCGTTAGTTTTTAATAATAATTTTAGATTTTGTTTTCTATAAGGAAACTTTCCATTTTGCTTTGGATCTAAATGAAACATGTATATATCGAACAGGCTTGACCCATTCTGCCATGTACAAAGAATCAATTTTGTCTTTTGAATATCATATGTCATCGTAAGAAAATAATATGCATGTGGCATAATATGAAAATCAGTAACAATATCTTCTTTTTTACCAACTAAATTTAAATCCATTTTTATCCAATAAGAATTAGAAGATGAATTATCAAAACGAGTTCGTACTTGTATAATCCAATTTTGATTATAATCAAATGAAGTACATCTTCCATTAATAAAAGCATATTTTCCAACATCTTGTTGTGTATATAGTTTAACAGTATCTAATGTTTCTATATCATATTCTTCAATATAATATGTAAATGTAGTATTAGTTCTTAAACCAAAAAGTCGTTTTCTTAAAGGATCGTAAAAAAGAAAACCAAAATTACCATCATTATACACCCAACGACTTTGATGATATGTTTTTGTTTTATAATTATAAGCAACTAAAAGAAGACGTTTGAAAGCATTGCCACTAGTAATAGGCAGATAAATATAACTTAAGTTTCTATTCACAGCTGTAGGACCACCAATAAAATAGTACACACTGGACCGATCATGTACATCAAAAGTAAAATTACCGATAAAAGAAAGTCTTTTTAACTTTGTATCAAAGACAGAAAAATTACCATAGTGTGGAAAAACACTAGAACTGAAATAAGAAAAGTTTTTTGCTTTTTTGGAAAATATCACTTATATTCATTAGTTTACACTTACTCCCCATACGGTTTAATTGTATAATATTTGTCAGCATAAACAATATAGTATAAAAGACTGAAAAACAAAACTCCAACCATCTTAATTTACCTGAAGAGTTGAATAAAAATGTAGATGAATAAAATGTGTGATATATTCTTCTTATCAAAAAATAAATAACAGTCAACATTTTATTATCAAACACCATGTAAGAATGCAAGAGCATTTCACTTTTCCTTTTGTGCGCCAATTTTCGGCTGTGTTTTTCAATTCAGTATTCTCTTCTCAAATCAATTTCTCTCCTCGTGGACTGAACCAAGGATCGCGTGAGTGAAGAACCTTCGAGAGATGGGTAAAGCGGAGAAACTCTCTCCTTCACCTACCTATCCGAAAAGTGAATCGGAAAGAACCAAGGTGATCTTCGAGGCTGTCAGATGAACTGATGAAAATGCCATCAGACAGCTCGCTAGAGAGAATGCTGCAATGAAGATGGACGAAACCATTGTGACTGACAGAGAGATGAGTGAGACTGATGAAAAACGGCAGACGGTCAACAACCAACGATCGAACAAGATCCAAGAAACCAATACGCATGCATCAACGACAATCATGAGTGTCTTTGGTCAAATGGTCCCTCAGACTTTGAAAATTGATGGAGTTCATTCATACTTCTCTTTCGGAGATAATAAGGCACCAACTATACCAACCTCTCCGCAACATGGCTTTGAGAAATTGTCTCCAGGTGGATCATCGCCACATACTGAAGGAAGAAGAAGGAAACGGAATCTACCACCGTTCAAATTGGGATTCGAAGATCGACAGAAACCAATGGAAATTAAACTGCTCAATGATCTTGTGAAATACGACGATCGATTGAACGTGAATGCTGCCTCCTACTCAACTCATCCGCAATCGCCACACATTCTACTCGTCTTTGCGAACGATCCTTCGATCTATGAAATGTTATTCGAGAGCAGCTCATGGCCGACTTCGATATGTGAATTGTCATTCAAAGTCACTCTTCCGAGTCGAATTTCAACGTCCTATTCTATTATGGTAAACCGTGTTCCTCGTGGATGGCATGTCGATTCGATGAGACCGTTGATCGCTCAACAATATCTGTCTACTGTTCAAGTGGCAAGAATATTTCGCGATGGACAGCCGATCAACCGGATCCGTGTTGATTTTCGATCGAATGAAGATGTTCAGAAGATTCTCCACTGTTCTCACATATCTATCGATAGCATACGATATGCAGCCGTGGCTTACAAACCGCTGGCTCGAATCGATCGATGCTTTCGCTGTCAGCAGTTCGGTCACAAAGCATGACTACAATCGAGAATGTGCGAATGCTGTCAAATGTGCCAATTATGATGGCCAACACATGGCTGGCTCACCTGAATGCCCAGTGAAGATTTCCTATCGCCGAGAGAAAAGACAACAACAAAAAGAGAGGAGAGAAACTAACCAACAACAGTCACTCTCTTCCCCTGCTCAACTGTATTCGGCTGTCCTTCAATCGATGGTTCCTCATGTGTATGCAGCCACGAAGACGAGCAACATGAAGTCAAGTCATCCGACCGGCGAAATCAGCAATCTACGATCATCATCAATACGCTCAAGGAAGAAATTGGGCGATCTCAAGAAGTTCTCCTCCATCGAATCACGCAACTCGAGGAAAAATGCGATGCAGTTCATGAACAACAAGCTGCATTGCGGTGGACGATTGAATCTCAGATCGTTCCCTACGTATCGACAATGTCAGTGTTGCTCGTTGAAGTTTGCGAGCAATTGGCTACAGTGAAATTCATCAAATTGACCGATCAACAGCAAACCAAACTTCCACGTCTTCGCCATCCGCCAACCGCGTATCACTCACCACTTTCTCCTTCGCTTCTCTCAAGCGGTTTCTCCTTTGCACATCTGAAAAAGACTCACCAACAGTCATCTTCTCTCGCCTCTTCTCAATGAACATCGATGCGAAAGAGTTCTTCCCTTCGAATGAAACTGGGATACGATCAACAACTATTGACGAAGAAGATTACTTGTTTACATCATCGAAGACTACCCATCGGCTTGCGACGGCTAGATCAATTCTTCACGAATGGAACAGGGCAAGCACGCTCTCAGCTCTCACTCGCCAATGGTCTAGCCGGCACGAAAACCAACCATCCGAACGAAACAGTTTCTCACTCTCGCCCTACAATATCAGTAGCCTAAGATTGCATCTCGAAGATCTTATCGACTACGTTTCTGAGTCCTCTCCAAGCATCTGGCACTCACTGGGCTGCACTTCAACGATGAGGTCAACCATCAACTTGCTTCGTACTTCAAGACTCGGTACACCATCTACTATCAACATGGTTCAAATGATTTCGGCGGTGTTTGTCTGGCTATCGCTCGAGAAGTTCCTCACCCAATCGTTTCCGAGTTCCATGATGTCAATAATCTCATCGCTGCCGATGTATTCAACTCGAATAAAAAATTCACAGTGGCTGTTGTCTATTCTCCACCCTCGGAAGAAGTCCCGATTGATGTTCTCACTCGATTTCATCAGCACAATCGAAATTTAATACTGATCGGAGATCTGAATTCGAGGCATCCCAATTGGCACGACGTGAGCAGCAATTCGGGTGGTCATCGACTTGCCGAGTGGATTGATGAAAAGCAAAATTTGAAGATCTTCAATTCACCACAGCCGACATCAACTCGATCGCAAGCTGTTATCGATCTCATTATCGCGCCTTATTTCCTTCTTTAGTCAGAGCAGAACGACTCAAGAAGTGAAGAGAATCGATTGGTCTGTACTGCAATGTATACTCGATCTCAAACAGAACTTTTTCTTCTCCCTTGCTGAGCAAATGAGTCATGAGTCAATCGAATTCCTTCTCACGTACGAAAAGTTTTTTGTGACTCTACAAGAACGATGCTGTCCTATCACATCATCCAATTCTGTCGACCAGGTTTACCTATTACTTGGTGAATCTCATTTAGCATAGGCGTAGAACTCTCTCTTCCTATCGATGCCCACGCTCGATGAATACTTACATACATCGAGAATTCAACGCAGTCAGGAGAGCTCAATGGCAAGAATTCTGCTTGGGACTTGAACCGAAGAACATGCACCGCTTTTGGAATCATTGCAAAAACCTCTTCAAAAAGCGAGCACCAGTGATCCAAGGATTTCGAGATGACACAACTGGTCGAGTCTTGACTGATCCGAATTTCATGATCGAGCATGCTCACCGACACTATTCACAAGCTTTCAAAGAGAGCGCAACATCCTCTCAAAATCAAGATGCGACCGAATTCAAACGAACATTGTCTGAGAGACTGGCAGAGCTCCCCTTGCAGCTCTTCTTGTTCAAAATCGCTGATCCTCATCGATCTATCCATCGACTGAAGACCAAAACATCAATTGGCCATGAAAAAGTATCGAATAAGCTGCTATAACCGCTTATAGCTAAATAAGTTATCAGTTTGAGCTGGTCTACCGCATACTTGATCATCTCTCACCGCTTCTAATTCTTCTAAGCGTGTGTGGTGTCTGTACACGACTAGAAGAAGTTTTATCTACATATCCTCGATATCAGGTAAGCTTGGTCACGATTTCCTATTGGGTGTATCCACCAGAAATCGCCAGGTTGATCCGGCGACGACGTCCAATTTTCTTGAAACTTTCAGAGTTTGTAGAGCTTATTAAGTTGGTCATTTTGATATAAGACATTAGGTCATTCAAACATACTGTTTGGGAGATACTCTCGCCATACTTTAGATCAATTTTGCGAATTTTGCAGCAGTCGATTCCGCTGTCCTCGAGAAATACAATCATAACTAAACAATGATAGATCATGCAGAGATAAAAGACCCACATTTGGAATCCTCATGAAAAACTGCATCGAACTATGTGTGAACGTGTTACATTCTTGAATGTTTAAGTGACACTGAGTTTTTGGTTTTTCTGGATTGATGACTCACCTGTTACCTAAATCTCAATAGAGCTGTGCATCAGCGAACAACGACTTTAGAATAGTAAACTTACAAAAAAAACAACGCATTGAAATACGTCGTGCTCTTTAGGTGGTACTATGATATCTCCATTTTAATCCTAATGCGAAAGTCTCTTTGAATTCGAGCTGGATTTAAGTTAGATAAAGAGTGATAAAACCATGACCCTAGCCGACTCCACACCATTTGCACCCCTTACGCGATTGCCAATAGAGAGACACATACCTAACCGACACTATTCTGACTCACATCGAAAGACCCTTGCTGTGAACTTCGAATTCAATGTTACTACACCATCTAATAGCATAGACACAGACAAGCCTCAGCTTCCCCGAGAAAAATATTGGTCCAAGAACAGTCGGCCGTTTGGCTGAAGCCCTAAAGATCAATCAAGTAGGCCGTTTTCTTTGACCAGCGTCATTGCATGGTGCACTAACTCTTGTGAAAATAGACGTTGACAGACATCCATCTGTCAGGCAATGACATTGGTGCACAGAAGGCCAAGTGTCTTGGCGAGGCACTGAAGGTCAATCAAGTAAGATGCGATCTTTTCTCATGCGCTGAGCATGATCGACTTGATCACACAAAAATAGACACTTACAAGACTGAGCCTTCACCATACTTCTATCAAAGCAGAAGGTGCTCGGTATCTAGCAGAAGCGTTAATGACCAATCGAGTGAGACCTCACCTTTCATCCACAGTATTATCTTGTATGCTCCCCTCTGTGACAATAGACACTCACGACCATCGATCTGATTCAGAATAGTATTGGTGTAGAAGGAGCTCAGTATCTGGGTGAGGCATTAAAGGCGAATCAAGTAAGTTCTCATCCTTTTCATAATGCTCGGATGGTGTACTACTCCCTATATTAACAGGCACTCACAACGCTTAACTTGTCATGGGGTACTATTAATTCATTAGGATTCAAATAGCTTCGCGAAGCATTGGAACACAACCAAATCAGACTCGATCTGTTTCCTGCTTGATCACACTATACACTCTTTCATATCAAAATAGACACTCAAAGAGATCAGGTTTCACTATAGCTCTATCTTTGGCTATGAGGCTCGATACCTTGCTAAGGCACTAGAGACTAATATCGTAAAGCTATACCATTTGCCACTGTCGTAACAATCTGTCTTTCTTCGTACGATCATAGGCGCTCACAACCATTGACTTGTCGGACAACAAACTTGGTGCAGATGGCGCTTCTCATCGTGCTGAGGCATTGAAAATCAACAAAGTAAGACACCATCTGTTTTTACTTCATTACATTTTCATCCATCCTCTC
>CAJNOQ010003770.1:0-19174 GCA_905250885.1 Didymodactylos carnosus
TCACCAATCCAAATAGACATTGTTTATTTATTATTACCCTTACAAGCATAGTGAAGGCAAATAGTGTGATGGCAGTGAAGCGACGATTTAATATTACAGTCAACAAGTCGTCGTTGCTCCGCTGTCACTCCCCGTTTTCAATCTTCAATATTATCGTTGTTGCTGCCATCTAAAAGATAATAAAATAGGGAGAATTATAAGTGTGCCTTAGGGCTGCGGTGGCTGGGATACTAAGTGAATTATCACTGAAGTTTATTCATAAAATGCTAATTCTATATCGAGAGCTAGACATAATCTCTCATAAAATTCTTGATCTTATCTCGTAAACTTCAATAATTCTTCCCTCCGTATGCGCAGGACCTTTTTTAAGGTCATGGTGTCGTTAGCGCGATAGCTTTGATGAAGATGAGCAGATTTTCCATACTGGACGTACAAGAGTAATGTGGTTTGAGAGGACGAAGGTTATATATCCTTTTCATTAGAGCTTCCACTATAGGGTGTAAAAAATATCTGCAAATTCGAAGATTCTAGCAGGGAGCGATCGAACAAAATGATGAAAGAGCATTTCAAAATGTAATACTGCAACAAGAGTGGTGTAAGTTCTAAACATAGTGAGGGAAGAATTATTGAAGTTTATGAGATAAAATCAAGAATTTTATGAGAGATTATGTCTAGCTCTCGATATAGAATTAGCATTTTATGAATAAACTTCAGTGATAATTCACTTAGTATCCCAGCCACCGCAGCCCTAAGGCACACTTATAACTCTCCCTATTTTATTATCTTTTAGACGGCAGCAACAACGATAATACTGAACGTTGAAAACGGGGAGTGACAGCGGAGCAACGACGATTTTAGTAATGGTTGGGAGCAGAAGAACCTGAAAAATATTGGTTTGAATAGACTTCTTATGGAAACGAGCAAAATAAAGAAATAAGTCAACGATCATTTGTGTTTAGTTTTTCCATTTCATCAAATGAAGGAATGACCAGGATGACTGTTTTTTCTCTCTGAATGGCTGACTATAACTATAGTTACCGAGCTAAATGGAAGAAATACTAAGTGAATTATTACTAAAGTTTATTCATAATTCTAATTTCATATCGAGAGCTATATATACTGTCTCATAAAATCCTTAATTTAAATATCAAAATCATTTACCATAGTAAGTTACGAGCATTTTTCTAGAAATCCTCAAACACACTAATGAATACCATTGACTTATTATAATGGAAAAGTTTCACTGAAACGCGTGAAAATAGAAACGTATCTAACTACCTATATGATTAAGCTAATTAAAAATCTTTTTATACTATAACTTTTCTTTTTTTCCTGATATTAACTTATCGAGACTAGAGTATGGTGCTTAAGCACTATTGTCTAGCAGTAGTATCTTTTCCCCTGAATGCAGACGACTCTCATCTCATTGCAAAAGGTGCAATTCATTGTCTATTAACCCTTTGAGTACCATTTCTCGACCATGATAGCTACAGGCTTCTAATTTTGTGTGGTCATAGCTTTTATTGAATGCTGATGATCCACCAAGCTTGGGCCTCTTTTACTAGATGGTTCGTGAGATGTAAGCGTTTCATTTCTTTTCCATAAAATGCTAATAACTCTCGATCCAAGAGAGATGAAAACTTTTCCTTTCTACCAAAATGCAGCACTCCTCTCCTCTATCTATGACATGAATTTGAAGTGTTAGTTCTCAATAGTTACTGAAATACAGCTATTTTACGATCGAGGGTCACTTTTGAGACCCTCTTCCAAAAATATTCATAACTCAGCCAAGGAATATTACTTTTACTTCAAAATTGCACCAGATACTCTAAAATGTCTTTACATTATTCACACAAAGTATGAGAGTTAACTATTGTATGATTCGAGATATTCATTGAAAATGAGCATCCGCTATTGAAACATACATAGGCAGGAAAGGGTGAGGAACCAAAGGTCGTCCATTCTACCATATCTTCTGTGGTTAATGTTTGTCATAATCGTGTAAAAATATAGTAATGAAAAATTGGGAAGAAAATATCCATAGATTAATATTGTCAAGAAGACGTTGCACTCAGCCTAACCCACGTTTATTTCATTTATTTTCCGTCTTTTGTACTTCCCTTATACTTGCAAGCAAAATTAATAACATACTAGAGATCAGCAGACAAAACTGCATCATCGCATCTCGATATCTTTTTGCGGTCGCAAGTGATTCGGAAATCAAGAAACTTAAAAAAAGCATCCTGAATTCGAGACGCTGGTAAACGAAGGATTAAATACCCATTAATTATCCATCCAGTATCTGTTAAATGGACATTTCGTAGGTCATTGTGACGATCTTTTGACCATTTTTCGACATTTAAATGAGAACGTTTTAATGGCACTTTTATTATAATAAATTTTAACGATTTACGATTGTATGATATCATAAGACTTTAAGAATTAGTAAAAAATTATTTGCTATTCGATGCATGGATTTATTCTAACCAGTTTCTAAATAACAAAAATCGTCAAATACAATAAACTACTAGGGTTTTATAACACGCAACTTGATAACGAGCGATCTATGTAGTAGTAATACTCAAGTTCTCATTATCAATCAAACTCCTGATTCCAATTAAGATGATTTTTTGTTCAGTTAAATCCGAATTGTCAGAAGGAAACTGCTTCTACAAGTTTTTAGTTAATTAACTTATTGATCATGAAACATTGTATGGTGGGTGCTTGAAAACAAAATTCATATATAGAATATAGAAATCACGAACAATAAAAAATCCAAAACAAAAACCAACAAACAAACAATTTTTTTCTGATTATCAAATAATGTCAAAAAAAGAAAGAATAAGCATGTAGAATACAGAAAAAAATGCTGAGAAAAACATATTATACGCTTCGAAAACATAAAATAAATACAACAACAACATATGACGCAAATAATAACAACAATAAACAAGATACGTTATTTTCCTCCTCACCGGTGAAATAGCAGGTAGACTGGCACAGCAAGTGAAAACTAGTGCATCATCTAACATCGTTAGCAATATCATTCGACGTTTGAACTGGCTGTATAACAATGTCGGACGATGATGATGAATCTGTATTGGATTCGCTTAATGGAAGAGAATTAGTAGAAATGGTCGTAGATGAAGATAGAGGAATCATCGTGGGTGTCGTATGATTAGTAGGAGATACGGGTGACGTCTTTTTGATTTTTTTCGATTTTTTAGATGATGTCGAAGATGAAGGCGATAGAGGCTCCTGTTTCGGACTTGTGTTTGTAACTGTAGGAGGTGAAAAACGTTCGATTTTTGTGGTTAATTTTGGTGATGATACGGCACCGTTCGTCTTCGGTTCATCTTTAATCAATGCAGCTGCTTTCATATATGCTAAACGTTCACGTTCATAATTTTCTTGATATAGCCGTGACGTTTCTGGGGAAGAGAATGATGGAAGAGATGCACCACGAGGTGTTGTCGTCGTTGGTGGCTGGCCCGATGAAGCGGCGAGTGACAGAAAATGTTCGCGCTGTTGTAAAAATGTTTCATTTAAACGTGCGTCAAATAAATTTCGATAAGCTTCGGCAGCTGCCATAGCTGCAGCAGCTGCCTGAGGACTTCGATCAGGTCCTCCCATACCTGGCCAAAATCCTGCACCACCATAAGGTGATCGTTCATTCATCGATGGTGGTGTTAAAAACGGATTTGAAAAAAGTGATGCGTAGGCAGCTGAAACACGTTGTCGTTCTAATATCGATAACATTAACGGGTCCAGTCCTAATGGATTTAACGAGGGTGGCAACGATGGTGGAAGTAGTTGTTTATCGGTGCCTGTTCTCGATGGTGTCGTACTAATCGATTCGGACTTTACACTAGGTGAATTTCGTTGTTTTTTATTAGATGACGTTAATGGTGATTCGGATAAATTTGCCGTTAAAGGTGACGGTGCTGTTTTGAGTTGATCTTTGTGATTTTGATTATGATGTGGAGAACGAGAGCGTGATCGATTTGTAGACGATGTTGAATTGTTCGTTAAATGTGATGGTAAATAAGATAAATGTGGATGATGTAAACGATCTGCGACGGCACGTTCACGTACATCAATACGATCAGATGTAGAATTATTCATAGATAAACGATTTGCACGTTCACGCTCTAATAGTGTACGATCGCGGTCATCTTCTTGACGTTTTCTAAAGTACAAAAGGAATTTAAACTTAAAACTCTTCGTTGCCATCGTCTATCATTACATAAGAAGTTAAAAGACTCTAGATGATTTACCTTTCTTCTTCCATTTTCTTTGCTAACATAGATGTTGGATCCATTAGATCAGGTGGTTTATTTGAATACGGTGGCATCAACGGTCCTAAACCGCGGTGATAACGCGTCCAGTCGAGTCCAAGTGACGGTCCTGCAGCCATTGAGTTATCTTTTCTATCAGGAAATAGTGATCCAAGGCCCCCAAATGCATTCGGACCGCCTGTTCGACCGGGAAATGGGACACTTAGAGAATTTGGAGGCGGAAAAACACCGTTCGGTAATGCAGAAAAATCGAACGGGCGATAATCTAAAGCACAAAAGTAAAAAATCAACAAACACGTTTTTTACTAATATTTGCGCGAGTGTCATGGACATTCTTCCACGTGTACTAACGCGATGTTTTTCCCAATTTTGTGTATCTAATGCAGGTAATTTTTCAGTATGTGATAGGCCTAACACGCTCTGAAAGTTTGCTCTAAACGTTTCTCAGCAGAGAACATTTGTCCTTTTGCATGCTTACTGAATAGAGATGTTGCGGCTGACGAAGGCAACGGCGGTGGTAATGTTTGATACGGAGATAAAGACGATGAATTGTGTTGTTCATTTTTTGTTGTTGATGATAATAAATCTGGTAGTAATGAGGTATTTTTAACTGTGTTATCGTCTTTATCAGAGGATTTTGTACGTTGCTGATGTTTGTAAATGAGCCAAGATATGCGAACATGTGCAGCGCACCATTTTCCTGGCTTCTAAAAACCAAAATAGTGTGAAACTTTGACCAGCACATAGCGGTCTTGAATAAATACTTTGGAAATAGAAGAAGACGTTGGAGAAGATAAATCTTTTGATGATGATGAGCCTGTTGATCCTAAACTAGGACTACCATTACTGTTATTATTGAAGCCGAATGGCGTTAGAATACTTGGAAATGTTGTTAACGTCGGAGTCATTGACGATGAAGATGATAGCTAAACGTAGACAAGAGAATACATAAATTGATCGTGTACAAATTTATACGATTGGAAAAATTTTGTAATTTTATATTTACGCTGGTTCGAAGAAATGGAGATAATCCATCTGGTTTTGATAACTTATCGAGTAATGGATTAATATTTGATGTTGACGTTGTGATGGCGGCTGATGTCGTTGTGCTAGTCGATGATGGTGTAAGGATGTTTAAATTATGTTCATGAGTATGTGTGTGTTGGTGATAATGTTCAGCACGAAGATACGGTGATGAGCCAACTAGTAACGATGTTTGAGGATCATTGCAAGCGGCGGCAGTAGCCGCAGCACGTTGGATATTAATGTCGTGTAAATAGCGTGCATTTAATTCTCGTAGTAAATCAGGATCTACAGAAAAATCTTTAACAAGATAACAATTGATAGATGTTTTATATAAGAAAAAGCATGTGAACGTACTCGGTGCATGTTTCTTTGACGAGGATGATGTGGCTGATAATTTACTATTACGATAAGTTGAATCTTCTACAAAAGAAAGAAATGTTTTTTTGAACGAAATACCAGTACAATGAAGGAAAAGTTTAATATAACCAGCTGATCTTTCGTAACTTTGACATCGCCCTATATGTCCTCGATCATCAGACCGCTATACATTATTAAATATGTTACGTACTAAAATTAGGTAATGTTGAGTCTAAACTTAATGGAATAAGACTAGGTGTCGGTAGAGTTGAACCAAGTTGTGGTGGAGCAAACATTATATCATACTAAAATAGAAAGTATTAGATCGAATTTTTTTCTTTATTTATAGACGATACTTACTCAATTATATTTATTTTTGATGTTGAATAGAAAAAAAATGATTTCATATGTGTGTTGTCAATAATAAATAATTGTCGATAATAATCTAGAAATAGGAAAAAAAAAGGAGAGTAATATTTCATTTGAACCAAATGAAAAAAAACAACATATATATATACACACACACACACACACAAGTATCATTTCAATAGTATATTATTGATAAAAATCAATGTCTTTTATATGAATAAAAGGCTGTATCATTTCGATAGATTCACATCATCAAAAATCATTATTATCATTACTCATGTTTTTGATATACGACAGATAGAGATGAATATAAATTGAATATCCATAACAGTTTTTCAGTTCATACGTTTGAGATAACTACAATAATCTAGTATCATTTAAAACTATAGTTTGTTTTAACATTTTAGTATTTTTACAATTTATTATACTTGATAAAATAAACTATCAAATTTTTGTTTTCTTTAGAATGTTTTCTATTATGATGATAAAAAAAAAGTAAAAAATAAAACCATCAAATGCGGAACTTAATATTTTATTTCTTAATACAAAGTGATACTATGAACAATTTTTATGCTTGAAACATCAAGTGCATTTACTAAAATGACTAGTGTAATGTTGAGGTGTGTCATATTACTGATTTTTCAAAATCACATAATTTATAGTTGTTAAATTTTGATTTACCTTACAGACATTCTCTTATTTCATTTTTCTATTTATTTGAGTGCGAGGCACATGTACCATGTACATAATCGTTTTTTATATGCTCTCAGGTATTGTGTGTGTATGTTGTTTAGCAGCAATTTTTTTTTCTTTTTTCTTCATTCTATACCATAACGAAAGGTTCAAGTATTTCTGCTTATTTTATACGTCTTCTTGACATATACAAGTGCCACTTCTTTTCCGATCTTTAATATTTTTATTATAGATTGTGTATAGTGAGTGAAGTTGAGCAGCACTTGAAAAACATATTATAAATGATTAAAAACACACGATGAAGAAGAAGAGTGAGGGGACATTTTGTGTATGCAATAAATATACGATATTCATAAAGAGAAGAAAACGAAAGAAACTCCATACACTTGAACAACAATGAGAAAAGTAATTGAAAGTGTAAAAATTTTCTTTACATATATCTTAGCTCATACCTATTTCTTGCACGATTCTATCGAGTGGATAATTTACAGAGAAAAATTATTATATAAATAAATGTATAATTAACACGACGCTATATGGATGATAGCACACACTAAGATTACCTTAAGTCATAGAAACTAGCCTTACAATCAAGGAAATTCACTTATCAATCAAAGATTTCTAATCAGTTAGTCAATCTCTATTTAGAGACTGAAAAGTAACGTACACATATTTCTTGTCTTTGTCATATTCTCTAGTCGATTCGACACATACATGGTTGTAGTTTAAATTGATTGATGTTTACCTGGAATAAACAGGTGTTGTTGTCTTTAAATCAGATAGACATACATTTTTTTACGTATATTTAATAAACTATGCACATACTACGCATGTCACGAGTCTATCTCACTATATTATTTATTACCTTATCATTTTCTTCCATCTAATATGTACATATAATCATATACTGTCAATAACTGATTACTTAAATGGCTTAAACTGCGTGACAAGAAAAGAAAATAAAGAGAGAAAAGAAAGCATACGTGTATATCACCTTTTTCTTCTATAACATCGACATGTGTATTAACAACTACTAGACTCTACTACGTACAGTATCTATCCTCTTTCTAATAAAACAAAAATCTATACAAAACACACAAGATGAGAGAAAGAGAAAATATAGTATCCCACCGTGTATGTAATGATATCAGATCAATACCAACTTGTCTATAAACTGGCGATGCAGCGCGTACAAAAAAAGAATGTGTGAAATTTATTGTAAATTAGACATCTGTTTTTTTTTTTTGACAAAACAATATAAGAATCGTACATTCACAAACAAATCAATTAAAGGCCTCTCTATTAATGTCGGAATAATGGTTTCGAATCGATATAATCACCACACCAACAAGATAAGAAACAAAAGTGTAGATCTGTAAACAAGTACAAAATAAACCAATCACATGTACATACATACACAACGTCAACTACGTTAAGAGTAAATGTTTAAAAATCTCTTTTAAGAGTTATATAAAAAATAAATGACGTTTTTAGTCTATTAACACTCATCATTCATTTAGTTTTCCTTCTAACAATTTAATAGAAGCAAAAAGATGCTTATATTTTTACAGGTTTTCAAACATACTAAAATTAAAAACGAAAAAGATTCTAAGATAAGACCACACTGTATTATTCTCAAGAGTTGTGGTATGATTTCGAACGATATATAGGAAAAAGAGTTTGAACATGAAAAAATCTTCTTGAATAAGGAAATATGCGTTTTTGAACAGTTTTTCCTTTTACCTTATTAGGCGCTGTTCGTTCTTATTGTTCTCTCAGTTGCTGGTTCCTTTTTATAGATAAGTACATGAATAATAAATGTCGTCTCGAACTATCGCCGACTTCTTGTTCTTCGTCTCCTCAACAGAATGTATCGTAGAGTAGAGAAAGTAATAGACTGTGTAATACATTGGGATATGTGCATTCTTTTCTTTCTTTTCTTTCGAAGAAAAAAGAAAAAAGAAAGCAAATCATCATAAAATGTATAGGGAGTTGAGAAAAGAAGGCCTCTATTGAGAAGCACACATATACATATATACAAATACAACGAATTCTTGACACTCTAGTCGATTCATAAATCATGAAAATCAATTACAAATCTAATCTTGTTCTAATGAGCTGAGAACATCAAACACACACACACAGAAACCAACATTATGATGGTAGTGTAGAAATAAAAAGAAAAAAAAGAAGAGAAAGTCTATCTCTCTCTCTCTACATATATATACAAACATCTCGTCTAACAAATTAATAATCACGCTATGTGTATTAATGATAGAAAAACTCCTAGAGAGATGTGGAAAAGAAAAAGCTGTGAATGGTTCATGTTTTCTATCGAACAATAAGAAGAAAAGGCTAATTCAACTAAACAGCTTGAAATAATGCACCCACAAGTTGTGCAATCGAATGAAAATAAATGAAAATTTGTTGCTCTCTCACAGGAAAACTATTACAGAATTATATAAAGGAAGAAATGAATTATGCTAATAAAATAAAAGAGAATGCGATTATAATAATAAATACAGTTAGAAAAACTTTCGGACTTCGTGATGAAGGTCATTCTAAAGCATCGACTTCTTTCATATATTTCTTTATCAAAATTTGAATTTCTTAGTTTTTCACTTTGATTTAAAACGTACTTTTAACTGTTTATATCACCGGTCGAGTCTGATTTAAAGTTGAACTTATTCCTTTGCAAAAAAAGTTAGAGATCTATTTAAGAATGTGTTGTACAAATCTGAAATTTACTTTCTGCTTTGAAGATGTCGTCCATAAGAAGGGCGCGTACATTTTTACTATACTTACTGTTTTACATTGCAAATAGACTCTCGTAACTATTAACATTTTACCGTGCGTCAATAAATTTAGTCCTATTATGATTAGAAAGCTGATTGTAATGTGTAGCGGATAAGTGTACTACAAATTATTTACAGCCAGCGCCAAACACACACATCTCAGGTTTCAGTTGTGATGTTTTAATGACGAAATATGAATCCAAATAAACACGTAGACACTCTATATGAGGGCTTCTCTGGATGTCTATTTGATCTGCAATTACTCTATGAAAAATGAAGCAGAAAGAAACACAAACAATCAATGACATGTTCCAATAGCAATAATTGCGTATCAGTTAGTCACAATGTTTATATACATATATGATGCTCATTGTTTATCAAAAATAACAATTCAAACATGTTAACAAATATAATTTTGAACTTATAAGGAGACAGAACTATTACCTCATAATTTGTTATAAATTTAGCAATTTTATTTTTAAAATTTAAACAGGTGATATAGTTGTCTAATTACATACTCAACTATAATTTGAGGTTAACCTAAACTATTAAAATTATTAGATGGCATACACTTAACATGAAATAGTCCATATGTTGCAAAATTAAATCGATATTCTAATAATACATATTTTCTCTTCTCTTTTGTGTTCTGTTTTTTAAATAAATGGAACAATGTATATATGCCCGACAATCGTGCAAACATTAATCGGTATGTCAATAATGCGGCATATACAAAGAAGCTACATGTCGTATAAAATATTAATTGGTCATTTTCATCACCTGTTCGACAAAGTTGTCGTTGTTCTAATAATAATCGTGTGCTTGACCTAATGTATATATAATTGCTGCATACATACACTGTTTCTTTCTATTCGAACATATATATACACACACACAAAAGAAGAATTGTATATGTGTATCAACTGGTATGAATGTATGTGTGGATTTTGACTACTACTTTGATACCTTCGGATCAATGTAAAATATATTTAAAAAAAATATTATATGTTTGCTTTGTCGGGTAAATTATGTAGACTTAAAGAAGAATAGAAGAAAAAAAAAACGAAGTTTATAATGTCACTTGACTAAATCTAATCGACAAGAAAAAGAAAATTACGGATAGGCTTTATTATTATTACTACTTAGAAAGAGAGTGATTTGTAAAATAACCTTCAGTGTCAACTTGGAGAAGATATAAAGTACAGAGACTCATTTTTAAGATTAGTGTCATTTTCCTCATCTTATTTTTAAAAAAATCTTCCGTTTCTTATTTTAATATAGTTCCTCTAATAATAATGATAATCTAGCAACATGCCTCATTCACAATATATATTCTCATGAGACATTACGTACACTCACATACATAAATGATTGACGACGGCCTTTTTTCTCTGTGAATGAATAATTGACTGTTCAAACCGTCAATCTGTGAGTTTTTTTTTCTTCTTTTGTAACAATATCGATATTAAGTACAAAAACTAAAGAGAAGATAATAGTAATCGTGAATGATTTTATCTAGATGAAAAATTAATTTATAATATCATATCAACATTCATCGAATCATCTTATTAACCAATGAACCATATTCGATCAGCGGAAGATACGTTAAATGACCTACCTATAGCTTCATCAACAAGATGGAAAAAACACACAGAAATTTTTGGGCTAAAATCTACGAATTTTTTTTTTATAGAAATTGGAGATGAGAGAAAAAAACCAACTTAACGTTTGCGAACTTATTTATTAGAAATTGGAGATCCGAAGGAATTTTTTGAATCGCTTATATATAATGAGCTTTTTCATCTGAAAATCAGTACTAAAATAAAAAATTACTTGTTCTATGTCGATACTACCTTAGTAGATAATATGCCGATAGAAGAACAGGATCGATACCATCTTTTCTAGTATGTTTAGCGAGAGTTTAGCAACTGTAACTAAAAACATTCTTCGATATAAGATTTGACATAAACGCAAATTATTTGTATGAGATCAACAGTAAATATTTATGTAAAATGTAAATGCTTTTGATTCATCAACAGTAACTACAGGAAAAGATCAGTGAGATTGTAAAACATAACGATGTGAAACAAAAACGACAATATATATGATTCTCGTTCTTCTACATGTTTTTTTTCCATGTTCTTTTCTCTTCGTGAACATACATGAACTCAAACACCTTAAGGGAACTACTATTGTAGCGTTTTATGGCCGCCTGTTAATTGTAGAGAAGTTAGAAGTACTAAATTCAAAGTAAAACAAGTGATTTAAATAAGTTACCATATCAAACATTAAAATAAGCGAAACAAATTACTAAACATATCACTGAAACAAAAACAATAAAGTTAGTTTTCGAGTTGCTGAAAAGTGCTTTTTCCTATTCAGCATACGTGATAACCCAGAAGTTTTTCTATTTTTTGTGACAGATACTTCCAAAAGTCTAGGAAAAATTTCCAAACTAATATTATTTTCCCATAGAAATTGTTTTCTACCATTTTGTTTTAAAATTTTTCCTAAACTTTTGGAAGCAGCCCTCACCAAAAATAGAAAATCTTCTGGGTTACTGCGTGTGCTTCTTTTTTTTCGAATCTACACGTGAAAATTGGTAGTATTCACGATTCCTGCTCACTGTTTAATATATCCATTTTAAAATGCACTTATGGACGACTAGAAACTTAACACGTGAGCAGAATACAAGCACAGTTGTCATAAATGTAGAGAAAGAAAATGCCTGTGTAGCGAAGAGTACTATCAGTAAAACTTCAAGATTTACTGATAAACAGTAATGCTTTTGCTAAGATGGACGATTATATACTGATGCAATCATTTTTCATCAATAAAGTTAAAAAGATGAAAAATCAGTCCAGAATTAAAGTAAAAACGAATTGATCATCATACGTATGATCGATAAAATGCATCGCGAATCGGAATTATAATATTATTTTCTTTAGTTAAAGTACACTATTCTGGACTAAACCAGTGTGTGCGGTGGTAACTATAATAAACAGATATATTTCTAAATTCGACAATTTGGTCAACTGAATTACTGAACGTTGTAAAATTAACATCATAAAAACATCTATCCAGATGACATTCAAATTTATTAAGCTAATAGGAGAATATAAATCTAATATTTACCAATATACTCGCTCATGAAATGATTGATTATAGAAGTTCAAATTATTATGAAAAAGAACGATTTAGAGTAAAGTGAAGGCTATTCAGGAAATTTTTTGTACTCTTGTTAGTATTTTTGAAAAAGCGTTTTCGTTTTTGGGAGATTTTTATGCGCATTTTGGCTGTGTTATGGACAGGACTCTTAGCTATCTTCTTGTGAAAAATCGTCTCGAATACTCTCAGGATAATGATCTTAAAAGTTGATTAAAGGGCTGTCCGTCCCAACAAGAACTATGTATCTTGTTGAATAGTTCTCATGAGGGGAATTCAGTAATCCCCTTTTAAGATCATTATCCTGATGGTATTCGAGACGATTTTTCACAAGAAGTCCTGTCTATAACGCAGCCAAAGTGCGCACAAAAAGATCCAAAAATACAGTCAAGAGTACAAAAAATTACTGAATTATCCCACTTTACTCTATACAAAAAGGTTTTAAGGTTGAACAAGAAAATTTTAAAAAGTTATTTGATCTAGTGAAAGAAATTTACGCAGAAGTCGACGATGAAGTCTGGCTTATATTTGCAATAAAAATCGGACCAACATTTTCTCACAAAATAATGATTACTAGATTAAGTAAAAACGAGCCAATATCAGAGAATACAGTTGAACTTGATTAAGTACAACAACGTGACCATGTTAAAATAGATGATAAAATAAAAGGATGAAAATAAATATTATTATCTGAAAAAATTTAGAGAGAAAATAATAATTTAACACATTATTCTGTCTCTGATGACTGCCTATACTCATACACACGCACTTCTCCTATCAGCACAGTGGATAAACGTAACAATCATAGAATACCAATGGAATAGATAATAAAGATAACTCAAATGGTCCTACTAGGAACTATGTTTGAGTCAAAAAACTCAAACTTTTAAACAAAATTGCTAGAGAACGCATTCTATTAAATATAATTTATAATTCCTCTGTCCAATGTCAAAAACCTATTGTATGTAGAATAACTTGTGTATCTGTTTTTTCTATCTGAAAAATGTTCATTCAGTGTACATTCAAAAAAGGCAAAATCAACACATATCTACCTTCATTGTTTCTATTAAAATAATAACAAAATATTTGATCACTTATAATTAATTATTCATTTTATTTCTTTTTTTGAAACTAACAACAACAATATTGACGATTTAAATGTTTACATATATATGTGTGTGTGTGTGTGTCTCAACAATTTCAAGTATTTTGCAAAGAAAAACAAATGTACTTAACCGGAAGATGATGATGGTGTTGGCGATACTTATTATGGAAGAGAAAGAGAAAAAAAAAGAAAATGCCGCTGTCACATTGATGATAAAAAAAATACAATCTCGCATGAAAGAACAAGTGTGAAATATGTGCGTGTATTTGTTCAGTTGTTGTTGTTTGTTACACAGGAAAGTATTTGACACGTTTGATAGAAGATGTGTGCAAATATTTTAATATTCGTCCTATTGAAAGAGAAGGCACTTAAATTTACATTTAGATTCAACACACTCAAGTTCACTGCCATACTATTATATAACAATAATTTGACAAGAACAGATGAAATAGTTGCTAAGTAATAGTTGAAAGAAGGAAAAAAAAACTCAGATATTCAAGTAAAAATATATAACATAAAATAAAATTGGACTAAGTAAAAGTTTTATAAATCGTCAAAATGTTGATATAATTACTATTTATTTGCTAAACAGAATATAGAAAACAGTGTGTTATTGATTCAGTATAGTTCATTAAAATAAAGGAATAACAGTCAGTTACAAAACTGTTTTGATTGAATAATTTTTGCTTTTTTTTTTAAAATTATATCTTGTTATTCTATGACGATTAATGATAATAAAATTTTTACTTTTATTATTTAATGTATGAAGTTCTACAAGCAGACAATACAGTCCATTCTTCTCGCATATACACAAATACACACGTGATAATATTTTGATAGGGAGTTATTCTGCAACGATAGCAACATTATTTAGAGGTATAATATATTTACAACACAAACAAATGAATCAGATTAACAGATGATTGTGAATAATGTTCATTGCATCATTTCTAGACAATCTTCTAGTTCAATAATACAAAACAGAAACAGATTTTTGACAGACTCATTCTCACTTTCATCTTTTATACCTTAGAGATACTTGTTTTATAGTATTTGTGTATGTATGTGTGTGTATGTGTATACATGTACAAGTGTGAATATATGCTATTACAAGACACAGTTTGAAATAATCAATGACAATGAATAGAATGGAAAAAAAAGGCCACTTTGGTTGTCTAATACAAATATCATTAAAAATACTTAATTTTTTTCTTTATTTCTACACATAGTCAACATGGTTTGTAACTGTTAATTGACGTCAATGATCTCGCCGTGTATTTTTATTAAGTCAACAGATTAGAGCAAATGATAAGAGAGAGAGAGAGAGGGATGTTATATAATACATTTAGCCTCTATACGTATGTTTGATAAGATTGAAGAGAGAATAAAAGGAATTCACTAATGAATTAGTCTGTTTTCACTGACAAAAAAAAAAAGAAGAGAAAAGAAGAATGAGAATGTCTCAAGTGATCATGCATGTATTTACTGTATACATATAGAGTCTAATTCACCAAGGCATAAAGACATGTAATAAAAAAAGAGCATAATTTATCTGATTATACGCTGCAAATTCATGCGCCTTTGCTATATGTCATAATAAGAGTAATTATACTATACTTTCACAATATTAAAGGTTGACAAACAAAATAATAACGAGATAGAGCAAAATGTGTGTGTGTGTATACTCGTCTGTCATTAAAGAATAATTTTGAAGAAAAAAAACAGCATTTGCTTTCGTATAAAATCGATAGATGAATAAAACAATTAAAAAAAAGAGTATAATAATAGAGCAATGACATCGAAATAGAAAAAGCATTTTTTTTTTTTTTTTATTGATATCAATCTGCATACGTACACTTTTCCGATTTTCTTATAATCAATAATGTCACTGAATATATTCTTGAGAAAATCTATCTGTCAAATTAATTTTTTCTAAAATCATCATGTGAAAAATTGATAGGTTTATTTTTGAAAAAAATTTTACAGCCTGATTGTAATTCGCAAGAAAAAAAGAAGAGAGAAACCGATACGATTTTCAAGGACAAAGAATTTAAAAATGATTATAGGATAAGAACTGAAGAAGAAAAAAAAATGCTATCTGATTTAATAAAGAAAGTAGTATACCGTTAAAAAAAATACATGAAAGTAGTTGATTTAACTGACATAAGTCTAGATTAACAATGCCAAAATCGAAATTGAATGCTTCATTTAAAATATACAATATATTCAGTAAAAATTAATCAGATTTTTAAAATTAAATGAATTAATGTCCAGTTTTTCTGATATCAGAAAGTCCATTTTCTCTGATTTATTAATACATACTCGACAAAATTCACTCATTTCTACGTCTAGAATTATCAATAAACGTTCCATATACTGATTAACTATGTTGAAAAAAGTGTAAACAAATCGTTTTACAAACCTACCACAAAGACATTATATTTCTTTTCTCATTTATATTGATTCATTGAAAACTTACTTAATCTTCATACTAGTATTCCAAAAAAAGAAAAAAGAAAAATTGACGACATTTCATCGAGAACGTATTTGTCGTCGTTTATAGTTTTTTTTTTTTTTTTCTGGACATACATCTTGTCTTTCATATCCGGATATCTACATATTAACAAGAGACATACAATTAATTATAGAAGCAAAAGAAAAAAAAAAGAAGAAAAGCCCTAAGCTTCGTACTAATAATTTAATAACTGTCATTACAAACGAGAAAATATGCAAACTCTATCTTATGGTATTTCTTACCCTGTTTATTCGATAATTTTTCTTTTTTTTTTTTTTTTTTTTCTTTCAACATTCGCTGAATATAGAAATTGTTTTATAAACAATTTTTTGTATAAAAATGTATTAGTTGTATTTGATTGATGGGAATTTTATGTTGACAGAATAGAACCCCCTCGTGCATCTATCTATCCATTCAACATAACACAGTGTAGAGAAGATCAGATTAATAATAAATAATTCTGCATGGACAAGATAACATCAATGTAAAGAGAAAGATATATAAACACAACTTGAAAGAGAGGAAACATACAACAGCAGCGGCATCAGAAAAGAAAAGGTCATATTTATACTTAATTTGATTGATTACACCTCACACTCTCAACATATGAAAAATATTATCTTTTTTTTATCGTAGTAGATTATACAGCATATATTTAATAGAATGTTAATCATTACTGAAAATAAATAATTGTAAACCATTTTGTTTTTTAATTAAAAATTATTAGAAAATAAATAACAGAAGCAAATAAGAAAAAGAAAACCTTGAGAATAGAGAGAAAAGTTAGATTATTGAATTTATACAAAATAATATACAATGTTATACTCATTGACTCTAGCGTTAATAGAAATGTACCATAACATTTTTAACTAGACCTTGTCTCTTTCTTAATTGACTCGATCCTAAAAAAAGAATATCTACGTTAACCTTTAGTCAATTGGCATTGATATCAAGTTAATTATTTATTCACATTATCAAAATTCATTATTTTCACACTATAGTTCACACAATAAAAAGAAGAAAAAAAAAAAATAATTTCAATAATAAATTAACTTCATTTATACTTTATCATACGGTTTAATACGTACAAAGACAATTCAAACTTCCAGATAAAAAAAGAACAAAAGTCCTTACCGAATACTTGAGATTTTCACCTCAATAATATATCGTGTACTTGTTTGTTCTAGTCAAATATTGTTGAAAAAAACTTGACGCACTATGTATAGTATATACATTTAAGAACAATAACATAAGTTAATAATAAAAGGAATAGAAAAAATTTTTTATCCTCAAAAAACATTTTTTTTTTTTTTTTTTATGATCATCTCGTTTCTTTATCTTCTTCATGCTGACGGCAACTTTTACCAGCGTAATTATTAGTGTGTTACTTTAAACGGTAATTGTCATCAGAGAATAAAGAAGGGAAGAAAGAGAGTCATAAGGCAATTCCTATATGTTAAATGTATTCTATTAAAAGAGAAGAAATTGTCTCTATAATTTGTTCGGTCTTATTTTCATTTCCTTTTTATTTCATCACGGATATATCTACGTATAAGACTAAAAAAAAAAAGAGTATTTCCTGCTTCGTTGAATGATTTACGTATGTGTCTTTATGCCCGATTAACTCAATTATGTTGTAAAATCCACTGTATAGTTAGTTATCCGTTAACACAATCAGTTAGAAAGAAGATCTACTAACATACACACACACACACACACAAATGTTGTTAGACTATTATTGATTCGTTTAACTCTTTTTTTCTCTGTGTACCACTCATAGATGATGATTGCTTATTATATACAGATGGCATGTGAAAGAGAAAGATCGACCAACTGTTGACATTAAATCAAGAAAAAGAGTTGCTCTATTTTATATCCACATGCACACTTTGTACAATAATATAGACTATTCAAATGAACCGCATAAACACACACACACACAACTCAACAATTTGTTACTTGTAAAATAAATCATTAATAATGGATGTGTAGTTTAATTAGTGACCGTCTGTAAAACGCCAAACATCCAATAAATAGAAACAATATAATTTAATCATAATGATGTGCAGTTTAAATTAGCTGATTTCTACATAAATTCATTATAAATATAACATTTTTAATAGATTTTGAATGCAATTTAGCGAGTTAAAAAGAGTTATTGTTTTATTAACATTAAAGTAAATCTTTCACGTTTAGTTTGCTTAAATAGTTGAAAACATCTCGAACAAACGCTTATTTAGAAGAATAACATGTAGTGCAAACATAACCGTTTAAATGATGAGTGTTATTTTTTTAGTTCTGGAAGTGCTCGAAATTCCATTTCTTTTCTGTCTAAATGAATAAGATCTGAAATACAAAACATATGTCAAACACAGATGTGTTAGATTAAAACTCGTTGGACTTTGAAATTTAATCATTAGAAAAATACTTTTTTACTTTTTTTATATCGTATCTGCTCTATTTCAAACAACAGGTTATCGCGTGCTTCCAGGTATCCAAAGAACGGTTGTTTGTTATATTTAAAAAATTATTTTAAATTTTGTTGAAAACAATGTATAATAGGTTTGACTTTTCATGGTTCCACCTCGATTCGTCCCTATTTGATTTTTTAATTTGTCTTACTAAAATTCTCTCTTAATTCGTTTCTTTTCCATTCGTTTTACACGTAGCATTTTTGTCACACAATACAACGTCTATTGCGGTTCGGTCCCGTTCCGTCGATTTAATTTAAGTCGAATTAATTTTTTTCCTGATTCGTCGACATTTTATAGCGTCGGCGGCTCACATCTGGGGGGCGCGCGGGGGGGGGGGGGGGGGGGGGGGGGGGGGGGGGGGGGGGGGGGGGGGGGGG
>CAJNOQ010003771.1:0-11019 GCA_905250885.1 Didymodactylos carnosus
AATTAAACTGGCTTTTTCAAGTAAATTTTTCTGTAAATATTACTTATTTGGAAAAAAAATAATATTGGCAAACTATAACAACCGGACGACACAGAAAATATAAGACGTAAATAGACTGATAAAACGTGGATTGATCTGCTAACAGGAGTGACTATGTGTCAGTTGCTAAATTAAAATATTTAAAGAAGCTATTTCTTGGATAGTATTAATACACTAACTTACTAATTGATGTAACATCTGATGCTGGACGGTCAGGGAGATGGGTAGTTATTATCGAGCCAGAAAAAACAGTTAAACCAATAAGACAAGAATTTCCGTAATCAAAATCACAGTGGAAATTAGCCTGAGTGTGATGAATACAAAAATAAAGTGCGACTAAAAAAGGAACAAGTAGACTGGTACTGGCATAATGACCAATTATTTTGCAAAATTCTTACTTGCCAATAGTTCAAAGTACATGACGCTGTACATAAAAAATTTTATATTAGACAGTACCGAAGAACAGAAGAACAGCTTAAATTATTTCTAAAGTGATTATATATTTCAGATAAAAACCATATTGAGTACTCTTAGAGAAATAATAATAACGCTATGATGTTTGATGATTATTGACTGTGAATAAAATAAATATTATTAAAATATTGACTTTTCAAATTAAGCTTTTGTTAATCAAAATTGTTATTCGACATTGTCTTTCGAAGTAAGCACTATTTTGTGATAATCTTGCATTTCATAGAAATAGAGTAAATTGTGGATTTAAGACAAAATAAAAACATTTTTTTCTATAGGAAATGACTTGTATTTGTTTCTCTATAGGCAATGACTGTCGTATATTATTCGTCACAACATCTACACTTTTTTGTTATTAAAATCATACAGTTGACAAGAGCAACGAGTGAAAACAAAGTGAATTTGCCTGATACCAAAAAAATATATGTATCTGTAGAATTTATCAAAACGGAACAAAAGTGTGACTTCATATCTTTATGCTGAGTAATTAATAACTGACAATGGGATATTTTGTAAATACAAAGAAGTAACATTAAAATTAAAGACGTATGTGTATAATAAAATATCAGAATCGAATCATTCACGTATCTTTTGGCAGAGCACAACAGTGGCATCGATTTACTCTGTCTTATATCCTAGTAAAAGTCATGTGAAACTCCCAGGAGAAAAACGTTGAATGCAGATTTTGATAAATCTTTAAAGATTTCTCAACTTTCGCCCCAGATCTTTCAAGAACTTCTGCAGATTTATCGAAATCTGTCAAGATTCTGAATGGAAGTGGATGCTGCAGATTTTCCACAAGTTTTGTATCAGAATCTGTCGTAATAAAAATATTGAGCAGATCTTGTCAAGATATTTCAAGAATCCTGAAATGCTTAATTTAATACGCAATAATCATAATCTTCATTAACAGATTTGGGAAGTTGAAAGAAAATCTTAAACTTTATTTTCTACTCTATATTTTCATTTTTTTCTACTGAATCACTACAGTGCAAGCTGTACGATACTAAGCATACAGCACCAAAGCTGTTGAAAGTGCACGATTAACTATACATTCAAATACAATGTTTGAATTTCACTTTCAAAATTTTCAATGTTCTGTAGTGCAAGGATTTATTCTTATATATGCAAGAATAATGTCAAACAAAATGGTGATTGAAAAAATAACACATTTATTTGTCTACCCAATCGACCCACAGAATTCTAGCAGAAGTCCTCTACACTGTCAGTAAGGGGACACCTCCTATATCCTGATTAGGATATATATCCCGATCAGGATATAGAAAAAAAGTAGTATCCCGATCGGGATATAAAACACAATTTCGTCGGAAAAACGATAAAGGAGAAAATGACGAGATTTTAGGGTAAAAGTGACGTCACCATTCGAAAGAGCTCGAAAAACTACATCGGATTCTGTTGTATTTGATCAAAAGTATATCAAGCGCCCAGTAACTATTTTTTCGAATACAAATTTTAGTCGAATTTATATCCCGATCAGGAAATAGGCTGTTAATCTTTTATTGCTCATAATGGGATATACTCTTGATCTAATCGCTTTCCATATCGAATTTTGTAACGATTAGACCCGTATGGTGTTTTTGCATTGATGTTTTGGGAGGCATAATTGAATCAAGTGAATTATTGATAGTTATAGGAAGTCGAAGAAGAAAAGAACGTTACAAATGTATGGTAGATGAAACTGTGCGTAGTAACGACTTTGTCTTCTATCTTCTATTATATTTTATATTACACTCACATATGAAAGTTGTCTAATAGAAGAAATGTATTTACGTCTGTTAAAAAGATATATGTATCTCTTCGATCAGCTGGAGAAAACAAAAGACACTACTAGGAACATTAGAGACGGGGAATAAAGAAGGAGAAGAATATTCAGCTCTCATATAAATTAAAATTTATCATTTTCTAACAAATTAAAAATTAAAATTCTTGATATCCTGATCGGGATATAATTTCAAACTATATCCCGTTCGGGTATAGAAAAATTTTTGCTGCAAAAAATGATTGGGAGTACATCCCGATCGGGATATGTCTCCACAGTGACTGTAGTGCTACAATAACTATAAATAAACGTAAAATTGGCATATTTACATTTTGTCGAATCTCTGAGTCATATTGTAATCAAAATGATTGCTAACTTTCTCTGTTAGCAAAGATTTTGTTAATTACAGAAAAGTTTTCAAATTTTGTCAAGATCTTGATTAAGATTTTTGCAGGCAGATTCCTCAAAAAACCTTGACAAGATCTTGACAAGAACTGTTGAACATTCTTCGAGACCAAGAAACTTGACAGAACTTGTGCAGATATAAACTTTCTGCAGGACATGGGACTGCATGCTATTCGTTAGAAACAAACATAATATTTTATTATAGAAAGAATATTATAAAAATAGTTGAATTTTGTTCTATTATTGATGTTCAACACATGTGATATATTTGACAAAGATGTCACATGTGTTCAACATCATGTGTCTTACTTGTGAACATTCTTCGCATGTTGAATGATCACATGAGAAAGCAATTTCTTTTGCATATTCAGTGAAAGTTAATCTTCTAATTTCTTCAGTTTTTGATTATTCATCAATTGTGCTGCTGCACAGTGTGCACTTTTCACATGGCAGGCGAGCATGCGAAAACAGATTTATTTTGCGCTGAAGTGATTTTATATCACGCAGAAAATCATTTTTAAGAAAAAAAACATTTTTTTCGAAAAAAAAATTTTCGACCAAAAAATACGTGAGGGGGACACCCTTGCCCAGATGTTTTTGAAAATTTTTTTATTAAAAACTGTTTCGTGTTATATACCATTAGACTCGGTTTTATGCGCTGATTCCAAATATGTCATTTATATTGAATAAAATCCTTTAGGGATCGAAAATAATGAATCAAGGGTTTTCTGGAAAATCAATAACTCGGGACAGGAAACTTTTCGCAAGTTTTCGCTACCTGTGTAGACGTGTCATATATAGGACGACATTCTCTAAAAGTTTCATCAAAATTGAAGTTAAGCTAAAGTTGGTGCCCGTATTTTATCAAACACGTCGCTTTGGAGAATTCGACAGAAAAATGTTTTATTTGGTTTGTCCGGCTTGGAAGGCCCAAAAATTCAAACGTTTTTTCCAGTCGATAGCGGACTGGATGCAGATTCTGAATATGTGTTTGTTTGTCTTATGGCTTACCTTGATTTTGCGCGCAATCCGATTTACCGGCGGCACCATCACTTAACATGGTTTTCAGTGCAATTTTTGTTCCCAGCTTAAATTAGTCGCAGGAAATTTTTTTTTACCATCGAATAGAGCATAGTTCAGAGTATATTAATCACTATTTGAATCACTGAAAAATCAACTTTCATTTTTCCACTAAAAGTTCACCTGGATGCATACTGTGTGCTGTTAGTATAGATTACACTGACCACTAATACAACTGAACGGCTAACTAAATCAAAATGATCTTTAATACTGGTATGATGAAGACCAAAGAAGTCTTTTTTTCCAATGTTCATAACGGAAAATTTTAAGTACTTTTATTTAAAAAAAGATCTATCTTGAGATATTACGTCTCGTCACGTAATATCTCAAGTAATAGTAATAGTAAGTAGTAATATCTCATTACCTATAATCTATGAGTTTTGATGGCTACCAATAGTCATCCGATGCCAGTTCTGGGGCTTGTACGAAATCTGATCGAACATCCGAACTGCGGAAAATCAAGATCGCCCTTGTCTTCCATTTTGAAGAGAAGACCTCAGGCTATCAGTCAATGAAAAAAAATTAATACAATACTGTTGGAAAGCTTTTATGCACAACCTGGTTTTTCAAAGATCTTCTAAAAAAACCTGTTTCAAACTCTTCAGAAAATTATTTTTCTTGCGAAAACACGTCCCCAAATCTGTTCTTTCGCATGGCGAAAACTGGAGAGAGCTAGCTCTGTTCATTTGCGTATTATTCGAAAAATGATTATCCCTATTATTTTATTTTATAGACAGTAGATCCGAATAAGTTAATTTCAGGCAATCAAACAAATGAGTCTGATGGATGAAAATAGTGGAAATCTGTATTAATTTCAACATTTTAAATAAAGAAGTCAATTTTTTTAATCTTCATTTAGACTGCTGTAACAGCTACATCTGCCTCCAATTTCTACAGCTACAAACTCCCTCATCATTAATTTCTCTAACTAACATTTTGTTGGTCCTGTTGTTAATAAAACAGGCTAAACGTAATAAGCGAGTTTATTTTATTAACAGCAAGTCCGTAAACATAAATAAGGAAATTAGGACAAGTTTCTCCTTCAGCGAGTCTTTTTCTTCACCAGTAGTATATATCAGAGTGCAACACGATCGATAAAAGAAGAAAGAAAAAGAGTCAGCATCAGTGACTAATAGCTGTAGATTCATATTCAGACTCATTTTTTGTTGCAAATTCTTCTTTCACATTTATTTTTTTTTGCTCGTTCTGTTAAGTAACACAGCCACATCGTCTGACTTAATTCTTATGATAAGAAAAACGAGGTATTTTTTTGACACAGCAAACCATGTTTTCTTCTATTTTCTCTCGTGAAATACAATCATTCTATCCTTTCTCATCATTTTGATGCAGCTTTTTTTCGTCGTTGTGTTATTTTCATCGTTCTCTTTTATAACTAAGTAAAAAATGCAAAAAAAGAATATATGATATAACATTCATACGAACTGATATAGTACATACTACTGGCGATCTTATTGCTTGGTGTGGCTATTTAGATTTTTGGAATCATTAGTGACATAAATCTAACCAAAATGGATTTTTCATCGTATTCATCGCTCTCAGATTTGAAAGCACAAATAAATCAAGTTAGTGTCTTACATTTTACCTCTCATATTACGGGTCAGCTTCTATTCGAACGTAGATAATGTCTGATGCGTTGATAAATGCATTTTTTCCTGCGGTATTCTCTGGATCAGAATTTTATCGGTTATGTTTTTTAAAGATAAATCTTCAAGTGTGTGAGAAAAGTTGTTTCCATAAAGTGGTCGACATCCCACAGAATTATACAAATCTATATTGGGTCGAAATTTATCATTTAAGTTTCTGAGGAACCAACGCTTACTCTTCGATTACACAAATTCTGTCCAAAGATTATGAGAGCTCGCTTTTTCGGATTAGTAACATTAGATCCATGAAATTGGATACTATATCTTCGATATTTGCTCCGTTTTCTGTCTGCTTACCGATGTATATCTTTTCACTGCCCCCTACTTTTTTCTTTTTTTTTTGGTTTCCGATTCTGCTTATCAACAGTTGCGACGTAGGACCGTAAGTTGTTAGTTTATTGTACGTGTGCACTGATGGAATCCTGCCATTTTCATGTATCGCTACTATACCGCTGTTCGGCCAAATTTTAGTTGGAAACTAGCTCCCCTTAGAATCACACAATATATGGATAGTTTTATGTAATTCATCGAGACCGGAGAACTTATACTTGTTTGAAATATATTCGAAAACGTAAATGTTACATGTAAATCGTATGATAGTTTTTAATGGTTACCCATTTTTTTCTTTTGATTGTATCAAATATGTAAATTTTTCTTCCACGTCGATATGCTATTCATTTCAGTCGACGGTGTGGCTTGTTCAAATGGAAACGGCTTGCAGAACAGTAGCAATAGTTATTTCCTTTCTACAAAATACAAGATTATTCTATTATTTCTTTCTAAAAATTAAGTTTTCATGGGTGGAAAGAATACAATTCTTGATATTTAGTGGAATGTTATAAAACTATGGTCGTTTCAAAAGAATCTTAATCTCTTTTTCTCTAACTACAATTCTGGATTATGGAAAAAGTATCTAGACTGGGTATCACATGAATAAATTCTAGGAGATAAAATATATCTCAGTGTACACTCTAAAAGAAAAATGCGACTTAGAATCAGATTAAGTTGCATTAATATGTCTTATTCTGTGAAAATAAGATATATTAATGCAACTTAATTTGATCCTAAGTCACATTTTTGTTTTAGAGTGCAGATTGAAATCTATTCTGTTATGTATTGTAGGACGTGTTCTTATGTTTACGTCGTCTACTCTTTCTCTCAGCGATTGGTTATGAGAAGAAAAATTCAGAAATGGAAGCAAACGAGCGAGATCATCGGTGGGTTTGCATAGATTCATCACTTACACGAAGCTGTGAAGCGAGAACATATGACTGTTCAGCGTACAGATAATCGAAAGGTGTCCTAAAGCCTTTCATTTCAGCCTCAGAAAAGGTCTAAAACCAAATTTTTCGGAAATCCAACGTCTTTTACGACTGAAGACCCCCTTATATTTTTCTCTGCATGAAATTATTGAAAATAAATTTTTTGCCATACTCATATTCAATGCAAATTGACATCATGAGAACATTATTTGACTAAAGTTTCATATCTTCTAAAGATGTGAAACTATACATTTTACATATTAACATATTTAAGTTCTAACAGTCCGAGATTCATGGATCCCGATGTTGTTCTTGGGTCCTACAACCTAAATATTGATCTTTCATTTCGCGATTTTATTCGACAGTATCAGTTTTATTGACCAATGTGTTATATTCAGAATTTGAGTTTAAACTACTATGGATTCCCAATGTCCTATTTAAAACGAGAGTCAAACGATCTCTTGATTTTTTCCTCGCTTAGATATTGCATTGGATTACCTACAATCTTCGTACTGATATCTGATGACTATTAATAACCTTGAAAAGAGATAGATTGTAAATAATAATAAAAAATCAAGTAAATAATATAAGAAAATATTTATTCATTGAGTTCTGGAAAAGTTCATATTTCACTTAAAACTGTTCTATATTACTTAAGAGTTTCATGATAGACTCAGTTTTAGATGGTAAACAGAGCAAAAAAAAAACTTTTCGAAACTTTCTTGGAAAAAAGCTATGATTTACAGACAACTGTGAGAGAGACTTTTTTTTCTCATACTCGTATACATGTCATGGAATTAAACTTCATGCCATTGTAGTCCATATTAACAACTTTTATCTGTAGACAGATGCCAGAATACCATCATTATGTATCCTGTGTGGAGCAGCACCATCTGTTGATAATGATATTTGTGCTAAATGTGGGACAGTTTTTGAAACAATTGTTAATCCTAAGGTATGTACTCACTAAATTATATATTATACCTTACTATTCTTTCACTTTTTTCTCATTCATGTTTAGACACAAACGAAGCATCACTCTATCGAGAATATTTCCACAAAAAGGCAAGTGTCAAACCAACTTTCGTTAACTAACAAAAGGCAACGCGATCAATCATATCAGCCTACACTCACAGTAAGATTAAAACATATACACATACTCTGAATAATACCTCCTCTCTACTGCTTAGGTTTATCCTCTAAATATATTAGATCAAGATGTAGCAGGATTCACGGATATTGAATGCATGTATTTTACAAATGTGACACAGACATATGAACACTATTGCTTGAATCCATTTGTAAGGATGCAAAAAACATTGATTTCTCAACGAACGAATAAACATGAAATTACAATACAAGATTATGTGCGTCTTCGAACGAATCATAATGAATCATCAGTTTCTTTTTTCAATCATATAGCCGAATTCCGTTGTTTGTTAAAACAAGATAAACAAGTATTACTTCAGAGAAATCAAAGATACGCAGGTGGGAGAATAAACCTTTCCCGTCGGCCAACTTTTGAGAAGAGAACGAGCTTCAGAATTTTATTAAAAATATAAAATTTTTTCTTAAAAACCTGCCGTCTAAAAATGATTCTGCGCTATGAAAAGGAGGGCCCCTTTTTTTTTTTCGTGAATGTAGTTACTATGCGTTCCAAAATACAATGGATATTTTTCGAATACCTTAGCACAGAAATGAGATAGAGACCTGCGACTTTCACTGTTGAATAGCCAACAGCTTAAGACATGTTTTTGTAAGTAGAAACTTCTTTCAAAATTTTCTGGGAGTTCGATTTTCTAAATGATCTTTGTAAAACTAGCTCCATTCTTAGAAAACTCACATACATATGTTAGTAATTTTTTTGCATCCGTAGATAGTCCGGATGTCACTCTACAAAATTCACCTTTTTTTCATCTTCGATTATGATTTATGAGCTGTCCTGAGCATTGGTTTAAGGTAACCGGTTTTTCACAAAAATGTATCTGGCGACGTTATATTCATTTCTACACAAAAACAAATGTTGCCACTATGCTCAGCGTAGTTGATTACCTATATTCCATGGCATTCTGAGATTTCAGAGATGTCTGCTCGGGGAAAGCGAGCCCCGTCCAAACAACGATAGCTGGAGAGCTGGGATTTGCATAATTTTGTAGAATAACGTCCGAACTATCTACGCATGGAAAAAAGTTAGTAACATTGTATGTGAATTTTCTGAAAACGGAGCTAGTTTTTCAAAGATCCTCTGAAAAATCGAACTTTCAGAAAATTTTGAAACAAGTTTCTACTTACAAAAACATGTCTTAAGGTCTCTCTTGGCTATTCAATAGTGGAAATCACAGGTCTCTATCTCATTTCTCTACTGAAAGGATATTTTCTTCTTCACACAAAAAAATGTTCGAGACCATTGTATTTTGGAATGCATAGTAGTTACGTTCTCATTCTTCACGATTTTATCTACGCTGATATTTTAAACTCGACTTGTTTGAACTATGAATAAGAAATGACGTACATATTCAGAAAAAGGGGGCTCAGTTGCATCGAATGATGTATTAAATAAAAAAAACTGGAATAAAAAGGCCGTATTATCGAAGTACAGCATTTTTTCAGGTCTTTTTCTTTTCAATAGAATTGCGACAAATACGATCTTTTCTTTTGTTCTCTCTTATTGCGTTAAAATAATGTTATGACGAAGAAAATACGGTTTGAGTGTAGGATATATAGTTACAAGGGAACATATTCGGATCAAAAGCTAGTAAAAATTCGATAACTCGCGAAAGGAAGAATTAAAAGACTGAAACTTTCTTGTTTATTGAGAGAGGATTAGTACCACTATAGAAAAGAAATTGCACACCTTAATTCGCTATTATTTATTGTAAAGTTGTGAATTTTTTAGTTTTGTATGATGGATGTATAGTGTAGGCAACGAAAAAGTTTTATAACTTTTGAAAGAAGCAATATGCGCAGAACTCCTTTCAGGCTATTTACTAGGACACTACCGTCTTTCTATTGGCCACAGGTCATTGAAATCGAAGGTTATCATCTGAAGATGTCCTCTCATTAGCTACTTAGAACGAAAAGAAAGATATGCATGTAACAAAAGAGATAGCTATCCTTTTATTTGCTAATTCGCTTTGTATTTTTCTCTTTCTGTCGTCTCATTCGCAGTGGTCTAGACGGTAGCAGTTAAAAAGAATGTGATTAGAGCCGTATCAAATAAGGGATATAGCTATCACTTCACTTCTTGGGGAAGTGCGAGCAAATGTCTATTCTTTTTTATGTAAGTTTATATTATAGATTTTTTCTGTTATATATATATACTCGGCAGATATTTCTCGGTTCTCTTTCGCATACGGCAGTCACAGTCATTCACTCATTCACGCTATTTGTAACATCCCTATTGTCTTCGCATTTTCATTTTTTTTCCGCTATCTATGACTTATTTTTGCGTTCGAAGGAAAAGAAATCGTTTTGCAAAAATCAGTCATAGATAGAGAAAAACAATGAAAATGAGAATCAGTCGGGTTCTTTTTTTAACTGCTATGGCTCTATTCTAAAGATATTCTATAACCTACGCGCAAAGGGTATTTTCTACTTTACAACGTTAATATAATGAAATAAGAGAGAAAAGAAAGTCGCTATTTGTCGCAGTTCGGCACGGCCATATAACTCTGCCGTCGGAGTGAAATTCCGTGACCAAATTTTACTGTGTTATTTTTGTAACTAAAGTACGTGCAGTGCTGTGGAACGTCTAGAATTGTAAAGCAAACGTTTCGCTACAAAATGGGGCATCTCGAGACTCTGTATATTTCTATGTTTAAAAACTAAAAGGTAAATACAAAACGTCCTTCTCAATCTTCGTTTTGGGAAAGTAACATTTAGTATTTACCGCAAGGGAGAAAAAGCAACACCTAGCGCTGATTAGGGTGCCGCCTTGCCAAACATACGGTATGGGATCAAATCGCACATTACACGGATTCTTTCATATACGAATAAACTTGGAGAAGGAAGTTTGACTGCATGTACATCATACTGCTAAGAAGGCTACAATACTTTATTTTTGATTCAAATGGAAGCAAAATAATAAAAAAATGTTCGTGGTCGGATTCGATTCTTTTACCCATCCGCCATCCTGAATTTTACGAAGCGAGAACGTTACTATTAAACTTAATTGGTAGTTTTGGGTGCCGAAAAGTGCTAAGAGGTGCTGAGGTATACTAAAAAAGAGTGCTCCCGGGGGGGGGGGGGGGGGGGGGGGGGGGGGGGGGGGGGGGGGGGGGGGGGGTGGGGGGGGGGGGGGGGGGGGGGGGGGGGGGGG
>CAJNOQ010003772.1:0-19171 GCA_905250885.1 Didymodactylos carnosus
AGGGGTTTTGGGAAAACAAATTTTTTCGTTGAGAAATAGCATTTTTACTAAAAATCAAGAAAACCCCAAACAGTGCTTTTTTCAACTGTATGCTATTTTTAATTTTTAAACTTTGTTTTTGAGTTTTGGGGAGGCCAGGGTTGATGCAACAGGCACTTCACGTTGTTTGCAGTTGAAAAAAGCACTGTTTGGTGTTTTCTGGGTTTTTAGTAAAAATGCTATTTCTCAACGAAAAAAATTGTTTTCCCAAAACCCCTCCTTACGGCTATAGCTGGAGTATAGAGCTATCGAATGGCATAAAATTCAATGAGTTAGCTCCTCAGCAAAAAACTAGATAGGTTTTTGGCGGAGGGGTCTCATTATTCAAGGTTTTCTATCGCGAGCAGCGCCAGAATTTCAAATTACGTTCTAAGAGTCTGAAAGTAGTATGGATATACCCAGTTTTCGACGAGGAATCGAATAAAAAAAAGTTTGAGCCTGTAGCTACTTTCTATAAAAAGTTATGAGTGGTTTTCGAAAGGCCAAGAATTTTCGAAGTTTTTGGACCTTTTCAGTATTTTGCATTTTTCTCCCCGAAAAAAAGGTTTTTTTCAACTTTCAAGGTCATATTCATGATCAGCATGCTCTGGCAAATCCAAATAGGTGTCTTTTTTTTTAAATTTTGGTAAAAGTTTGCTTTGCGTGCACCTTACAAACAACAAACAATTATATTGAAGTGGTAAAGTCGATTGGAATGATTATTAAGTGTAAAATCATGGATTTGGAAAAAGCAGTTAGATGAATTACAAAATACCAGTTATTTATGTGTTTTATTAGATGAGACAACTGATATTAGCAACATTAAACAACTTGTAATCTGTCTTCGATTTTTTAATACCAAACTTCTATTCAAATCCGGGACTTGCAAAATCCAGAAATGTTAGGATCTATATTGATGAATAGTTTAAAAAAATTAATTAAATTCTATCTCGTTTTCTTCATATTGCTGATGAATCTTGTTCTGAAATAAAATATAATGAAGAAACATCAGTCTAAGACTGTGATGTTTGAACTGACCCGACCCTATGGTCAGGTTGGGTTCGGGTTGAACATTTTGCGGCGCAATTTATAACATAGGTAATAATTTCAATTTTGTATTACTCGTTGAAAAGTTAACTCTGTTGGAATTTTCAGTTGAAATACTTATTTCAGGACAATTGCATTCACTAACAAGGCAAGGTCTTAAGATGCCCAACTTCGTTTTTAATGACCCCTAGCCGAGACTTCCGACAAAACTCCCACGTGACTCCTGTCACAGCGACCTGTGGGAGCCAGGTGGGCCTTTCAAGGGGTTCGCTCGCGACTCCTGTAGGACTTTGAGGACTTCCGTTGGGCTCCTGCCGAACTCGAAAGTCCTTTAAGTCTCACAGGAGTTCCGAGTGAGTCTTCAAAAGTCCTACCTAGTTCTACAAGATCCCGTGGCAGGAGGTCCTGTGGGAGTTTTGTTGCGAGGCTCGACTAGGGGTAGTAGCACTGGTTTCTAAAAAAGATTCCTTAAAACTCCTTTAACCTACTGCAGTGGCGGATTTAGGGAGGTACGATCGAAGCCTCCCTAACAAACTGTTTTTAGAAGAAAAGAAAATTGTTAATGCTTCCGGTCTCAAAAGTTCAAGCAATCGCAACCCCCCCTTTAAATGGGTTTAAACCCATTTAAAGGGGGGGTTGCGATTGCTTGAACTTTTGCGATTGTTATACAGTAGGTCAGTGTAGTCAGTGATGGATGCAGGATTTTTTAAAGGAGTTTATAAACTCCTTTAAAAAATCCTGCATCCATCACTGACCTACTGTATAACAATCGCAAACTACTAATGAAATGAAGGAGACTATAAAAAATCCAGTATATACATCCATGAATACAGTTAATCTTCTGCTTGAGAGATTTCCCTACATGTAAGTTATGAAGTTATTCTATGTCTCCATTGTTGATCTTGAACATTGTCACAACGTCGCCACCATCAGCTTACCGAATATTTTTTCCTTGTGTTCAAACACAATGGTTTCTAACTCCATGATTGTAGTATTCCCTTTATTTCTAGTTTCTTGTTTTGTAGTAGTTTTAAACACTCGACTTGTAACAGATAGTGAAGTCACATGTTTATTTCTGATGGTGGGTTAAATTTATTTCTATTGGTTTATTTTAGCTCTCGAGCGCACTTGCTCACTCACGAAACGACAGTACCTATCTGTCTGCCCACATATTTTGCTTTTTTTTGTGATCTAGTGAGTAAAATGAGTTGAATAACTCAGGCTTTAGAATCAATTAATTCAATTTATTTTTTATATTTTTATTGATAATTTACTGGTAAGTGGGAGTCGAGAATTCTACTTTATTAGTATTTACAACTTCTCTTTTTGTTATAGTTATGGCTACTGTATCAACATGAATATTTCCTTTTTTTCACTTGCTCATTCCTATTCCCGAAGTAAATAAGGAAAACGCCACAGATATCAATGTCGAGTAGAATTAAATTACCGTTTAAACTTGGTGATTCTAAAAAAACGGAAGTTGAAATCAATGAACAGTTGCGCAGAGAAGATTTTTCATTAAGTGAAGTAAATGAACAATTGAGCTTTTATGCTTATAGAATTTATTTCTTCTGTTTTTGTCAATTTAGATTGTTCGATATGGCTTTCCATATAAACCAACAACATTAGCTTATGATCCTGTACAAAAACTGCTTGCAATTGGAACAAAAACGGGCACAATTAAAATGTATGCAGTTACTCTGTTTTTAAAACTGGATAACTCTAATCAATCGTTACACTTTTTCAGTTATGGTGGTGCCTTTGTTGAATGTTCTTTACCTCATCCAACTGAAGTAGAAATTGTTCAATTAGTATTCAGAATAAACGAGGTAAGACAATATGTCGTTTTTCCTTCACTAATATGTTAATTTTAACATGTTTTTTTGTTTTGTTTCTAGGGTGCGCTCATTAGTGCGTGCCGTGATAATATTATACATTTATGGAGTCTTCGACAAAAAAAGCCAGTCATTGCCAATTCATTGAGATTCGTTAAAGAAAAGTAAGTTTGAGAATTTAATTTTACATTATGGAAAGAATTTTACATTAAATACTTCGAAAAGTTGATAAAAATGTGAAGATTTTTTTGTCGAAATTATTAATCAATCTTTTGCTCGGGAACAGTGAGATGCTACACTTTGCTGTTCCGATACTGCCACAAAATTGTCTAAAAGATAAGTCATTGAAATTTACAAAAAAGCTTACTCATTATCTTTCAAAAATGAAATCAAACTATCTATTCGCTTTCGTATATAGACACAATTTATTAGGTTTAAAAAGTGAATTAATATAATATTTTATCTTTCGATCTCTATATTGCCTATTGTCTCTGATTGCTGTTATTGTTTAGTATAGAATAAATTTCTATTTAGGATTAAAATCGTATATTGAATTGAAGTTTATTCATTGAACTATTTTTCTCGTGTTTCATTTCTACTTTTCAAACTTGATTTGCCAGAATCCATCGAGGTTTCCATGTATAAAAATAAACTGTTCCACACGAAGACACGGGGGTTGAGCGTTCAAATTTTATTGGATATTTTTTTTAAAAGAAATACCCGAGTAAAAAGTACGTCAAAAACAAATTAAGATTATTATTAAGAGAATATGTTAAACTACTGCAAGGTTTATAATTATAATGAAAATTATCTTTTTTTTCTCCCTCGTTATTCCAACTAGGGATCAGAATACAAATCTTTGTTAATTTGTTTCACCTCAATTCTAAAAAGTAGAAAAAGATAATTCTTTTCTTCTTTCTCTCGCTCTCACGACTCTCAACTTTTTATCTTTATTTGTATGTTTCCGATTGACATCGTGCATTCATCTTAATCGAGATTGTATTATTGAAAAGGCCGTAATATGTTCACGAATAAGGAAATTACTTTGTCGGTGACAACGTCGACTAAAAAGAGTAGGAAAGGGATAGTGGTGTGAATGTGATGGCTCATTTTCTTCTTATTCACTTATGTGATGTAATAATAATAATCCTAAGAATTTTTTTGCTCTCTCTATACTTATTCACAGAATTAATATGTAAAATGTAGAAAGATGAAATATAAAATGTTTAGTTATGTAGAACACAGAAGTAAAGAACGAAGATAAAGAATTCACATCTCTATGGAATAAAATAATAATTGAGAGCACGATTTTAATAAAAAATTAAAGGTTAGAGAAAAGAGAAATATGCTCATTACTCAGAGATACATTAAACACAGTTTGTTCATTCCATAAAAATTGCAATTGACATATCATAGATATCTGAAGAAATCCAGGTGTTTTCCAAACACTGATATTAAGTTAGATTTACTCTGACAGTTTAACCATCTGGCTTTAACCAATAAATCCTTCAATCAATACTTAGGTGACTGAATCTGCAGAAGAGAGAAGAAAAATATTGTTGATATTGATCGACTAAAAAATAGATATCCTACACGGCCAGATAACTCTGCTACCGGAGTGAAATTCCGTGACGAAATTTTGATATGTTTATATTTTTTTAACGAAAGCATGTGTAGTGCTGTGGAATGTCTAGAATTGTAAAGTAAACTTTTCTCTACAAAATGAAGCTCTATACATTTCTTTGTTTAAACAATAAACGGTAAATACAAAACGCCCTTCTCAAGCTTCATTTTGAGGAAGTAGCATTTAGTATTTACCATTTATTGTGTAAACAAAGGAATGTATAGAGCTCCCAGACGCCTCATTTTGTAGAGAAACGTTTGCTTTACAATTCTAGACGTTTCACGGCACTACACGTGCTTTCGTTAATAAATCTAAGCATGGCAAAATGTCAAACTTTCGTCACAGAATTTCACTCCGGCAGCGGAGTTATCTGGCCATGCCGGTATTTCACATTTGTTAACTTCTATAAAAAGCGTCTCTCTCACTATCACAGTGGGTATTCTTTGGTCTAATGCATGACTTTTTTTTCCAACGATAAAACGTGAAGTCAAGATTATGGATATCCTATCTGAACTTCCGCTGAAAAAGTTAGTTTAAAAAATTTTCTGTTGTACAACGCCTTCTCGATCATCTGTATTAGATTCTATCCTACTGTGATGAAGGTTTGCATCTATGCTCTTATATATCTAACTGAACTACAATTTATACGTTTCAATGTCTCGATCGAAAATAACTTTTTCAAAAAAAGTGATTCAAGGATAATATAAGTTAAAACTACACAAAAAACCATCGATTTTCAAAATTTTTTTATCTATCGCTTTTGAGGCTTTTTTATTTTTTTTTTATTCAGTGATTTATCTAGTGTGTAGGCCGAATTTTCGCTTCGACCTCTTGAAAATCAATAGGTGATTTCGTTTTAGCCAACAGCCCCTCCAAAAATTTCAACCGCCCACCCGAAAAACGAAACCTAGATAAAACACTGGGCTTAGTGTTTTAATGCCCACTGGGCTTTTAATTAATTAAATTGTTCACCTTTTGGTATACAGAAAAATAATATTTTCAAAGTCATACTTTCGAGAAGAGCTTGTGAGTGTCAAGCACCACATTGATCCGAGGTGTTTCTTTTGATATTTCGGCTTATACAAAACAGATACAAACAAGTAGGTAAGAACAAATACGCTAGTGAATATACGGAAAAGTTCTCTAATTTTTATAAGGAGAACGAAATTTTTCAGCTAACGAGGGAACCTCTCCAAATGTACTCTCGTTTTTTAACGAATTGTAGTGGTTTGTAGGTAATCGACCATGCTGATTTCGAATATGATATTCATTTGGGTTGATAGGCCTTTCCTAGCCGATTTCAGGAAAAGCCCTAAACATTCATTATCGCCTCATAACTACAGAAAGAAAATGGAAAAATGACTTTAGGGCTTTTCTTGTAAACTCTATAACTTTGCAAAGAAAGGCCGTGTATAGATGATGTCTCATTTAGAGATTCCGAGAAACTGTCTCACTTAGAGATGTCTCATTTTGAGCAGAATTTCGCGGGCTACAATCGGAAGTTATTTAGAAAAGGTTTTGGGTTTTTTTCGAGGTTTCTGGAAAACAGGTCATTTTTTCTCGATCCGTATTTCTGGTTCAAATGAACATCAAGAAATTTTTGCACTATGGAATAGTTTTAGCATCAATGTTTATTTTATATTCATTCAATATCAGAATAATTTCATCGTCGATTTTTTGCCTAATGTTCGCCTAGATGTTCACTATGACCTTATAAACTGTGTCCACAAACTTTGTTCCATGTTTTCATAACGAAAACTTTTCTTATACAAAGTAAATGTTGGTAGATGAATGCAAAGCGTGCTGGTAAATGCATGTTATCACAGAAGAATCTCTAAATATTATCAAAAATGACAAAAACTTCGAAAAGAGTCTGAAAAACGTTTTGCTTTATTTTTTGTTTATGAAAAATACATTCTGAATTGAAAAAATTAACTTCCAGCTCACGCAACTGGTGATATAATCGCAAATTTCACAAAGAATTTTTCTGACGGCTGCTTACCGTGTGTTATAAATTAATATTTAGGTTTATGATAATATTTTTACCTGACTAGATTTTCTTTTTTAGAATTAGTCGTTGTTTATTACCATTGTCATTCAATTCAAAATGGTTATTAGTCGGTACTCATTGTGGAAACGTTTATGTTGTTAATCTTGATACATTCTCATTGTCATCATATAAAATTATGTGGAATAATGCAATTGGAATGTATGTTTTTTGTCTTTTTTTTGTCTATAATATATATTACATTAACATTGATTTATTCTAGGGGAAAAAGTTCTCATCCAGGCGCTGTTGTGGATCTATGTCAAAATCCAGATGAGCCCACAAAAGTAACATAATCTACTATTTTCTCATTATATATGATCAATGAAGAATATTTATTTGAATTTAGATATACATTGGATTTAGTACACACATCACTACTCCTAATGCCACACCACTTGGTCATGTTGTTTGCTGGAATTTTGCACAAAAAACATCCGAAAGTGTTTATACGTTACCACAAGTAAGACAACATAGTACTTGTTATTAAAATGGACATATCTATTTAACCTAGGGTCTTACATCTATATCTTGGCATCATGAAGGTCGTCAGTTTATGTGTAGTCACTGTGATGGATCATTATCGGTTTGGAATTTACGAGTGACAGACAAATGTTTCAGTATTAATTATCCACATGGTAATTAACATGCTTGTGTAAAACACGGGCTATGACTGTTGTGTTTAACTTTATCGTTTCAGCACGAATATGTAAAGACGAAGCGAAGAAGTTCGGTTGCGTCAATAAAGTCATGTGGAGTGCAATCAAGAACTCGTAAGTTAAATTTCACTATATATAATTAGTAATGAGGAATTGTTACTCAAAAATGAAATTTGCGTTACTGTTCTAGTTCTGGTAATGATTCTACTCTTAATATTGAGTGGCTTACGAAAATCATATAAAAAATAGTTGTTAAACTGACAAACAGCTCTGAATTATTGATGAATTCTCTTTGCTTTCATTGATACAAAACCTTATCAACTTTTTTCTTTGCTACTTAATCGCAAGAAAAAAGAGCTTCGCAGTATGAAAGCTGCTCTGGTGTACTAGCTAATATCTAACGCAGTTTCTATGATATTGAATGATTTTAGTAATCTATTTATCTGTTATTTTCTTATTGGTATATTCATTTTCATTGCTTTTTAGCGATTCATCATTCATTATTTTTTCTGGAGGAATGCCAACTCCAGCCGAACAGTCACAAGCTCAACAACAACTCTCTCCTCCATCAGCTGCGGCAACAACTGCTCCACCAAAGCCCTCATCACATTTTTTAACAATTTTACGTGGACAAACAACAAACGTCCTTCATATGGATAATTCAATCGTTGATTTTCATGTACTGTCTTCATCACCTCATATTTCTGGTAAATAATATGAAAGTGAATTTGTTCACTCGATAAATAATATTTTTTTTTCTTTTCTTTCATGTTCTCATTTCTTTTTAGATGTACCTGATCCATCGGCTGTCGTGGTTCTCTTAGAAAATGATCTCGTTGTTATTGATTTGAAAACAGAAAAGTAAAAAGATTTATGAACAAATAGACTTTTTAATCAATTGTTGTTTGTTTTTTATTCCTATAGTTATCCTCTATTTGAATCATTACATACTATGGATTTACATGAATCTCAAGTGACCTATTGTGATTATTTAACAGAGCCAAATGCTAATTTTTATCAAAACTTATTACGTTTACAATCAAAACAAACACCAAAACGAACATTCAGCCAACAAGTATGTGTGAATTTCCATATTGAGGTGTAATATTATTACTTTTTTTATTTTCAAGGAGAATCCGATATCTGGAGGCAAAAGTGGCAGTACAATATTTGGTTATAATGAACTTATCATTACTGGGTAAGCTGTTGATTCGAACTCTGTCTTTTCACAAAATAAATAGAGTTAAATCAAGGAAAGGGGGGTGGGAGCGATAGATCGAAAGGTGTTATAGAATTTAGACGACAAGAATAGACAGAATATCTTCTTTGAACAAAACTTTTAGTGTTGTGCATGTGTTTTTTCACATGATAGCGCCTTTCCTTCACATATAGACTGTTAAACGGATTCTTCTAACTGCTAATAGAATTCTAAATATTCATATATGGAATTAAAAAGAAATATAAGAGAATGAAGAAAAGTAAAGTAACAGAGGCAAAGTCGAACTCTTTACCTTATCCACCACCTGGAATTTCGAGTGCTGAAAAATGCGGGCAAGTGATATACAATAAAAAGTGCTTGCCTCCCCTCTCCCGCCTCCGTCTTAAATCCAGGTCTTTCGTTTGCCTCAAATGTTAAATGAGATATTTTAGTTGAAAAACAGGTTTTTAACGCTTTTGTTTTAATTTTTAGTCATGCTGATGGCTCAGTCAAATTTTGGGATGCGTCCGGTGTTAATCTTGTATTTTTATATAAATTACGCACAAATCGTCTATTTGACCGCGTTCATAATAAAGACCAACCACCAAAAGATGCGAAATCAGATATAAAAATAGCACGTTCGAATAGCAATAATTTGGATGAACAAGGGAATGTTATCATCAATGGAGATGGTAAAAATGATCCAGATGGAAATGATCAACCATTTGCTATCTATTCAATTAAATTATGTTGTGATGGACAGTTATTAACAGCAGCTGGAAGAGGAGGACATGTGACACTGTTTAAATTTAGTGGTAGTGAATTAGATAAAGCCGACGAAGGACTTGGGGATTTATCGTGTTTAGAAGTGCCCATACTACATCGAAACTCAGCTGGATTACCTCACGATCAAGATGATAAAGATGGAAGTGGTGGTGCACAAGAATTCTCATCATCATCGCCACAAGCGAAACAGATGCATTTAGCAGATAAAAAGGTAATACACTTTTTCTTGTCTTATCACTTTTTTCCCGTTTATCTAACCGTTTTTTATTTTCTAGGAATTTAAGAGTTTACTACGTGCTAAGTTTGGTTATCGTCGAATGCCCGGCTATCAACCGGAATTAGTGTGTTTATTATCATGGCCTCCAAACGATAATGTTCCAATTTTAATGGATGTAGCAATAAATTCCAAATATGGATTGTATATAGCATGAGTTCTTTTTTCTACATTAATAACCTAAATAAATATTTGTTTTTTTAGATTGATATTTGGACTTGAAAATGGATTAGTTGTTATCGATTATTTAAGTAAATCAATATTAATGAATATGGCTACAGCTGATCTCTATGGTAAGCATACTTAAGCCCCCCTGATCAGAAATCTATCTCGGCAATCATAAGTTGCTAATTTTTACTCCATCCTCGTCTACTGCAGAATGTCCAGAAAGGCACTATTAAACATCCTCATACAGCACTACAGATTAAACAGATCAGCGCGCAGCATACATTTTACCCCCCTTGAGTACAGACAAGACTCATAAAAGTTAACACAATACAGGTACCACTATCTTTGCCATCCAAAGAGTTACACATTTTAGCTTCGACAGGGGTTACAACGACAACGTTTTAGGCTTCATCTATCACCGTTAAGGAAATGCATCACGAACAGGTGCGCATTGATGCACAACCAGCGTCGACAAAGCTTTTTCTGCAGGGAATCCGAGCAGTCCAGCTTTTAAAATGGCCGAGAAATTTGTTAAATGGTGTTGGCTGCCAAATGAAAAAGCGTTTTTGAGATATGGTAGCACTTATCTTCCGCCTTTTTGTACAACCGTTATAACTTTTGACTGAAACGTTGTCTTAAGCTGGGGGATGTCTCACTTTGATAACAAATGTGTGCTTTATAATCTGATATCATCATAAAAAAAGTCTTGGTTTAGGTTTTGTATCATATTAAAGCAATTTTTGAAAAATCAATCTCGTACTTTTGACAGAGGGACTTTAACCATTGTATTCATTTTTTTGTGCGCATAACGAATGCATATGTCATTTCTCTACGCTGTTAAGTGGAAATATGCTTAGAGAAAACTAATATTTAATATAAGCAAAATGCGTGCGATGTCATTTTACTATTATTGTCACCGAGCGTAGGGTTACGGGTTGTTACGAGATTTATTTTTGAGGTACTCTTGTTTTGACCGATAGTGTGTTCTTAGGTACCATGGATCCGTTTCAACGAGCAACATTATCACCAAAGCGTAAAGGTTTTGCATCAGATGTACCAGTTTCGACTGACGATCCAACATCTGTTCATGATCATCAGGTAACTAGAGAAGAAATCTTACTTTTTTTTTGTATGTGTGCTAAAACATATTGTGCTTCTCACGATAACCCACTGAAACTTGAAAGCCTCGGACCCTTTCTAGACACAAACTCTTGTTCCACAAACAGCTGAACCATACTTACTTGGTGGTATTTGGAAATCTCAGAGTCGTGGATTTCGTTCTAAACGTTGTTCGTCAAACGAGACTACCCTCCAATCAAGTGTATCTCGGTCACGCTCAATCGACTGCGTAACGGCTAAACAAGAAAATCAGATAGAAGAAGAAACTATATCTGATTTCCATCAGCAACAATTGCAATTAATTGCGGATAATACTCAACAACAACAAACGGGAAAATTTGGAAAAACATTGAGAATAATTAAACAACGTTTATCTCGATCTGGTACTCCAAATATAAAAAATCCTATTACTTTCGTGGCTCCGTTAGATCATAACATACAAGACCAAGATAATGACGTGTTAGAACAAAGTTGGGTTGAATGCGAATCTAATATTAGTGAAATTCACGAACAATTTGTATTTACTGGAATTCAATCACCCATTCCTGACTTAACCACTGATCAGCAACCACAGCCCACTCCATTAACGGCTTACCGTTCATTACCAACTGATGAAAAATCGACTCTGAAGCTCGATTGTTCCTCAACATTACCACCAGCATTTACAACAATTCTAAACGACAACCTCAATAGTGATACATCACAAAATCAAACAGTATCACTATCTAAAACGTGGCCACCGTTAATGTTCACTACTACACAAATACATGGAACATGCTCTCTAGAATACAGTGAATATATGAAAGAGAAAATAAATAGACGTAAAATACATCTAGTTGATTTAAGAAAAGATCAACATTCTACTGCACCAACGTCAACAAATACACTTACATCTAAATTATCTATACCATCTTCGCAAAACAACAACAACAATAATACTGGCAAGGGTACGAGAAGAAACAAAACTTCTTTGCTCTTTCCTATTTGTACGCTGTCCGAGAGCATGCTGCTAGCACGAAATGCTATTTCTCATTAATATTAATAATCATGCTTTAAACCTTGAATTCTATTATATTTCTTCTCTTACTTAATTGATTAATGAATGTCTCTAATCGAAAGTGACCGTGTTCTTTCTTAAATAATGAAATGAAATGCTCCACATATTAATAATAACAACTAGAATTTTTATTATTTTCTACTCATATTTGACACAATGTTAAATAGATATCATTTTATTGTGAAAACTACTATAAAATGAACATCTTTGAAATTTCGGTTATAAAACAACACTTTGCTATTTAACATTAAAACTAACACTTTAAATTAGTCTTGACTTTCAAAGGCATTTGATTAACATTTGAAATATTGCACGTTAACTTTTAGAATATGTTCAAATAGATGTCTTAAATCATTATTTTATTGTTTCTTTGAGACAGTTTAAAATTTGAATATAAAAATCATGAAGTCTAGTTGATTCCAGTAAACGGAACTTCAAGATCTGTTCGGTATATCGTATTTTTTATTGCAAAAATAAGAAATGTTAGATCATGTTCAAATTCGTATAGAAGATAAAAACTTATATCCAGTACAGTATTGAATGTTTTGAAGTATCTGAAATTGCATCAAATTTATCAAATATTGTTGTATATCTTCTGTCTAACATTAGAATGAATGCTTTCTACTTTTTGTCAGATTTTGGATAAAAAAGGAGTGACTGATTAGATCTAATTTTATATTTTAAATCTACTTGGATATTTTTCTCATTTTTATTCCTTGTTTTACTATTTCGGCCATAGTTATAAATATCAATGAGATTGTAAAACACATTTTTTAGCTTGTTAAATGTAAAATAACATTTTATGGCATATATTAAAATATGGAATTTGATATTAATAATATGATTAAGAAGATCGAATAGATTCTAGGTACACACATGTTGTTTTACAATTCTTTTATTGTCATTTTTCTTGACAGTCTGTCTTGAAAAGTAGAATGACAGGATTAAAAAAAAATAATCTTCGAAAAATGCCTGACTATAACAGTTCTCTTTCTTGTTAATTATAATTTAAATGTATGATGCGTAAATATTAAATTTTTCAATTGATTTATTGAATAAGATTGATATTATAATATATAAAGAATATTAATTGAAAATATAGTACCAATCAACAATAATTATTTATTATATCAAATATTCATTCGAACGTAGTCAATAGTGAATTGTATCTAATAATGGATATGATTGTATCAGAACAACATCAATTTATATCATATGTAATAAATAGATTAAAAATACTATTGGATAATTTAATTATGTACATCATCTTTAATTAGATATGATGAATAAATATTAGCCAATAGGATTGTACTAGTTTATGGTAAACAAAATATTGTTCATTCATTATTGAATGCAATCTTTGAAATAATTATCGTTTGTCTATTAGTTTTTTTCTTTACAGAAATTGTAAAATTTTTATTCAATTTTATCTCTTCTCATTAAAATGATATATTATTTTTGATTTAATCGGATCAGATTGATTAAAGATATCATAAATTGTTGAAAATTCTTCTTCCATTGGATCATGATTTTGTTGTGCTTTTTTCCTAAATTTTCTCTATATAAAAATTTTTTTTTTAACATACTATGATCAAATTCTAGTCGGGCTCACCGCCAAATGTATCCTCAATGCATATGGTTCAAAAACTGCAAACAGTTGATTGTAATTCAATTATTTGTAAGTTAATCGATGTTTGTTTGTATTTGCGTACGAAAAAAACATATACATACACAACCACACGCACACACTGTATTTGTTTTGTGATGCTTTAACTATGTATACATATGATGTTTATTTCGTGTTGTGTTATTGTTGTTTTCAGCTTTAAATGATCTTTCAGTGTGTCGCGCTTCAATTTAGATAGATTGTTGAATTTCAATTGTGAAATATAAATCTTAAAAGTCGTATGCAGATAATATGACAAAATTTTTTATTTAATAATGTTTCTTTTCTGAATACGTACAGATATTAATCTAACTAGTAAGATATTTTATAAAATCGATATGATTCTATTTGAAAAGAGTAATTTCTTACAAAAGTAGTAGTATATTTCTATTGATCACTTCTAAACTTTGACTAATGCTTACTTAAAAGCTTTGTTTCTTTTTTCTTTTTCAATGCATTGCTTAATATTCTTACATGGCTTGGTGTATGTGTATGAGTTTGAATTGTGTATCTGCCTTTTTCCTAAGCTTATTATTTTTGCTTTTTATTATATCTAAATAACTTTACACATCAATACTGAGTTTGAGCTGGAAACGTGAACTCTAAAAAAAGATTATGATTTGTCAAAAACAAATCCATTAATTTATTAATTAAAATTTTATTATCACTATTAAATCGGTGAATATTAGAACTGAATTTTCAACAATATTTCATGAGAATTTTTTATCATTAAATAATAACGTTTCAGCTTTTTGTTTCATTCACACAGTTTTCATCTCGTATACCTTCATAATTTAATTATTATTTGCATGTTCTAATTGATGTGTGTATATATACGTATTTGTGCCAACTTTTTTTTTCTATTTTATTCTATAATCTACATATATATTTGTATGTATCTCTTAATTTAATTTAATTTTTTTTATAGATAAACCGTTGGTTAGTGATATTCCACGTTCATCTAGTAGTTCAAGTATTGATAATTTTGTTACTAGTGAACATGTTTGTTCCATTCAATTTTCCGAATCATACACGTATAAAAATGGTATTATAAAATATTCTTTTATATTCTAAAATAATATATTAATCATATTTTATATATTTCTTATTTTAAGATACAACTCTCTATTCAAGTGTATGGATTGGTACAAGTACTGGATGTATTATTGTTGTTAATTTAAATATTAATTATGAGCCTAGAAATATAAGTGTTACACCATCAGGAACAGTATTTCGTTTATGTGGACGTTTATTGGCAATCTCATTTCTTGATCAAAAGGCAATGATTCTCTCATCTCCAACAGAAAAATGGGATTCAAAAAGTAAATAAAAATTTAAAAAAAAATTATTTAAAAATTTATGATATATATTTATATATTATTTAAAATTTATTTATAGCTTTAAAAAAATCTTATCAAAAAGATACATTCAATCAATCACAAGAATCCTCATCTTCATCGAATAATAGTAACGATCGTCAATATGCAGTTTTTTGTAGTTCAAAACAAGCACGTGTAAGTTTGATATCTTATTTTATAAACAAATATGAACATATAGTTTAGTAAGATGATTATCATTTATATCTGAGAGAAAACATGAAACTATGTTGTTATTATTGTTTATTATTTTCAGGTTGTTTCATTACCATCTCAAATTTGTATTTCAAAACAAAAAATTTGTGATACACTCTCATCATCATCGTCACAAGTGTTGAAAGCAGCAATTGTTAAAATAGCTGGTATATATTTAATTTTTATTTAATTTCAATTGATTTATCTTCTTATCGTTGATTATTTAGGTTCAGCTTGTTTGACATGCTATGTTGCTAGTGGAAAAATTATTGTCTATAGTTTACCAAGTTTACGTGAATTATATAATACAGCACTTGAAACTATACCAGAAAATTTTAAGTATGTTAAAATAATATATTTTATTTGATATTTTTTGTATTTTATTTTTGTTTTTATTATTTAGAACTACAGTTCGATCAACATTTTCATTTACCGATCGTGGTCATGGATTATATATGTGTTCACCAACAGAAATACAAAAGATCACAATTGCATCCGATGTCAAGTAAATAGATAGATAGATTAAAACAATATGATTTATCTTTTAAAATATAATATATTTAGAGAGCAAATCAATGAAATGTTGTGTGATTTGTTTAATCCATCTATATCGATGCCAGAAGCACCAAAACCAAGCTTTTTTATCAAATTATTTAATTCAACTCCAAGTGTTGATACAGATCAACTATGTAAGATAACAGAAAGTTATTTGTACTCTTGTCATATTCACTCTCTTTTGATTTTTTCTTATATGAATTTAGTTGGTGAGGGAAAAGCTCCGTATGGTATTGTGAAAAAAGAAGAAGTCAGTATAAATCAAATGAAAACGAAAACTGATTCACTAGGCAGCACTCTTGCTGACGTAAAACGAGTAAGTAAAATTATTGATTAATTGTCGAATATAACTTAAACAAATCTAGTAGAATTGAACATTGTAAAATAAATTTCAATATTATGATTTATTTTTTAGCAAATTGTTGAACGTGGACAAAAGCTCAATGAAGCAGAGTTGGCAACACAAAGACTATCTGAAAAAGCTGAAGAATTTGCTAACTTATCAACAAAAGTAATGCTACGAGAAAAGCAGAAAAGTGAATGGTGGCCATTTAATAAAAAATCTTAAATAATCTAAAAATTTTCTTCCGATCATTCATTTTTTTTTTTCACTATTCATTCTAATATTCAGCATTTATAGTATTTTCTATCTTCCTGTATTGTCTCTCTTTTTTTTTTCTACCTGCTTCACAAACGATCTCATATTCTATTTTATCGTTCCATGTGTGCAATATCATTTTTTTCTCTTATTCTCTCTCTTTTTTCATGCAAACATAAACAGTATTTCAAGTAGCAATTAGTTGTTGTCTTGTTCTTAATTTTATTGCAATAATCAATAACACATACACATACATTCCTCGTTATATATTTCTCTTTTTCTTCTAAATACTGTCTTTAAGTAAGAACATGCAATTGTTAACTTTTCTTTTTTTTCTTTTTCCTTTTTTGAAATGACTTCTTTTTTCTTCCTATACTTGATGTGAGAATTGAAGTTGTTAGATTAGTAAAGGATGTCTAGTCGAATGAGTCAATTGCTGGATATGAATATTGACTGTTAAGTAGATCTACTGCTTCAAGTGCAATTAACAAGAACTTTTTCAACAGCTAATGAATCTTTTCTGATAATAAATACTCTAAGTGAAAAAATCGAAAAGAGATAAAGAAAAAAAATATCTTTTTTTTTCCTTACTGTCATTTTTATTCGTTTTAACATTATTTTAAACTGAATTTTTTCTTTTCTTATTTTCTGTTTTTTTTTCCAACGTATATTCATCCCCTTTGTATATTTTCATGTATACTTCTATTTTTTTTGTTTGTCTCTAAATTATCAATTGGACAGAGAATATTATGCGAGTATGTATTTATTGTGTAATGATCGTATTCTATTTTATTTGTAAACGCAAAACATAACAGTATTCTCCTCTTCTTTTTTTTTAAGCAAATATATTCATATACATTGACTATAGCACTATTGATAAAATAGATTGAAGCTATTTACAATACACTTCTATTTGAAGATGTTGCAAAACTGCTATTACCTTGTTTGAATCAATTACCGTACCAGCATCACCTTTTAGTCTATGATCAATGTTAGTAGTATTTAATAGTGCGTTAAATAATTTTTAGACGATATTTTACATATTTCATCTAATCATTTAAAATTTGATCGTATTAAAAATATATTTGAGTTTAGAGGCAAGTTTGCTAACTATTCAGCTAAGGTTGTACTCCTCATAGGTGGAATCGATTCGATTTGAATAATTCGAACTGAACTGAAAACGATGCGAATTAAACAATGTTTTTTGATAAAAGGATTAATAAGAATTTGTAAAAATTGTAAAAATTTTGAAAATGTTATTTTTTGATTAGCGTAATCATCATTCATGTTTATCAAACCGGCAAAAAACCGCCAATTAACCTCGGTTAACCGTCGGGTTGAGTGTGCGCTTTACCGTCTGGTTAATTGCAATTAATCGCAAACCGACATAAAATGCTCGGTTAACCACGGTTAATTGACGGTTTTTTTTGGTGAGCAAACAGTATCAGTACAAATTCTCCTTCAAGCATTTTTTCATTTTTCTTTTGAGTACTGAACTTTCATATGTTCCATATCAGTAAAACTGTCGATTGGCCACAATCTCATACCGGTGAAATTTTGGATTGAGCAGTACCTATCTGCTTTGCAGGACTGAAACGCAGTCTGAAAGATATTTACAAATTTACATTGTTCACACTTGGAGAAGTCAAGGAAAAATTCTGACGTTTTCGATAAATCATGTTGTTCTTATATACTTACCCTAGTCGAGACTCTCGGCAAAACTCCCACGGGACTCCTGTCACGGGATCCTGCAGGAGTGAGGTGGGACTTTCAAGGGATTCCCAAGACTCCTAATGACTCCTGCGGAACTTTCGAGTCCTGCGTGAGTCCAACGAAAGTTCTCAGAATCCTCGAAGTCCCACGGGAGTCCTGATAAATCCCTTGAAAGTCCCACAGGACCCCGTGATACGAGTCCCCTGGGAGTTTTGTCGGCAGTCTCGACTAGGGTATAGTGACTACAAAACAAAATGGTGATTGAGAAAGAAATGGTTAACCGTCGTTTCTTCGAAATAACGCGGTCAATTGACGGTTAATTTTCCGAACCACGGTATCAAAAGTACCGGCGGTTGACCATGATTAAGAGGGGTTAATTGCGCCGTTTCTAGAATAAATGACTTACCCACACTTTTTTCCGAATAAATGGCTATACAGTTGCCTATCCGGGAAGGTTCTCTAGCATAAATGGCTGATTTCTAGCATAAAAGGCTTTTTTCCTAGCATAAATGACTCTGCCATTTATTAACCTCTAGTATAAATGACCTCTAGCATATATTGTCATTCTTTTAAGATTCCTATGAGAAACAAAAAGTGAAAAAGAAAAACTTTTGATATAAAAGAGTTACTTAAAAAGAAAGTGTGTCCTAGCTGAAACAGTGATTTCACGCTGTTGTTTTCTTTTCGAGAACATAATGCAATCAGGATCAGTCATTTACCTTAGACTCACTTTGAAGTTGAGATCAGACTTGTACACGGCAGTTTTATTAACACGCCCTCTCTTTGTCTAAATCCTTTCTACTTGTCATAAGAACCGTATTAATAGTTTTTTTTTAGGTATTCCTCAACTACGGTTTGCCATATAACTGGCATTTGATCTCAGAATAAAAGTGAGAGTGGTTAAATGGTTTATAGCTCGCCTGTGAGGTTCATCGTAAGGTAACGCTAGCCATACGTGAAGAAAACATTCACGCTTGGACTTGCAGAGTATGTATGTCGTATGTATTATCGGGTTTGGAAAATTTGCTCGAATGAAATTTCCTCGAAAGCGATATTCTCGAAAATAATTTCCTCGAACGGAAACTTCCTCGAATTTTCCAAACAGAAATTATCAATATTATTTGCAGTGTATAGAACAAGAGAAACATTAAAGATGAACACAAAAAATTGAATCTATCTTAATGAAACTGCTTTATTTGAAACATAAAATTTATAAATGGATGTTATGAGCTATAG